>CAIGRF010366077.1:3475-30184 GCA_903798235.1 Fraxinus ornus | reverse complement strand
CAATTCTTCATCAAACATTGAGTTTTACCTAAGAAATGAAATATAACACAAATTAGGTAATATTTTATTCAAAGAACGGTAAAATATCATCATTTAGGACCTCGAATAAGTGTAGAAACTACACTTATCACTCAACCCAGGGCAAGTCCGGCTGCAGCAACTTTGAATGTAATGTCAGCTTTGGTTTATGATGAAGTTAATCCTACTGTTGAAGCACCCCAAGAAAGGTTCGACCAACGATTTCCCTAAAGGGGAAGGGGTAGATAGCGAAGTTTCAAACGTAGAAATATGGATGTGACACTGACACCCCTCTATTGAACTTAATATCACCCCTACAACCATAATACAATTGATTGTATGGACATTACCTTGCATCCACAACCTAATAATAAAAAAAGTAACAGATACCCACGAGACACACCTCATATGCAAGATTGACATCCTAGAAGGGTAGAGGCGAAGCGTCCGGTTGGGATGATGCTCATCAGAGACGAGAAAATGACGGAGAGAGGCCTAGGGAAGGCCAAAGGCAAATGAAAAGCCCTCCAGCTAACAATGGTAAAGAACATATTCGAGAGATTGATACAATTTTCGGAGGCCCGTATGTTGGGGAGAAATCAGGAATGCCCTAAAGAAACTATGTAAGAGAAGCCAGGGATCCTCCTATGATAAGCTTCATAGTCAACAATAATCGATCCTCATCTGGGAAAGAGGTTCAACATATTACTTTTACACAAGACAATGTAGTTGGCTTGCATTATTCACATTACGATGCCCTAGTAGTATGTCTGTTGTAGTACGAAATGGCCTCAAAAGAATGTTGGTGGATAGTGGAAGCTCAGTCAATATCATTTTTAGAGCAACCTTTGACAAAATGGAAGTGGACCATGAGTTAACCTCTACGAGCTCCCCTTGTATGGTTTCACTAGTGACAGCATCATCCTAAGAGGCTAAGTCACTTTAGCAGTGGAGATGGGGATGACCCCATTTACTGCTCACAACTTAATGGATTTCTTGCCAGTAAACAACCGTTCTGCCTACCATGGGATGCTGGGAAGACCATCGTTGAAGGAACTTTGAGCTGTTACGTCCATTCTTCACTTGTGCATAAAGTTCACAATGGAAAATGGCATCTCCAGGGTCAGAGGAGATCAAATGAGTGCAAGTGAGTGCTATTTGAACAAGGGCAAAACCCTAAACAAGATGAAGTCGTGAAAATGATAGACGTCTATGAGGAAGAGGCCGTCTTTGAAGAAATAACAGTCCCTGAAGAGGTGAGAGCTGCTGAAGAAGTGACAAGTTTGATGAACTGAATCTTGCATCATTGATTGTGAACCTCAAATAGCCCAGTAGAAGAGCGGAGAGTTTTACAGTGGATCCCTGGACCCCTTTAAATCCTTGCAGGTTGTAAAGGATCTGCCAACGAAATTTAAGGAAAAGATGAAACGTTTTTTTTACGTGAAAACTTGGACATCTTTGCTTAGAGACACAAGGACATGATTGACATCGACCTAAAAGTTAATCGTTACCACTTGAAGATTGATCATAAGGCTACCCCTCATATACGGAAGAAGAGGCCCTCGGCCAAAAAAGGTATGAGGCCTTGAAGGATGGGGTGAAAAAAATGATTGACAATTGTTTCATCCGAGAATCAACATTTTCGAAATGGGTATCTAACCCTGTCTTGATTAAAAAACACAATAGGAAGTGGAGGGTATGTATAGATTTTTCCAATTTTAATCACGCTTTCTCTAAGGACAGCTTTCCACTTCCACGAATAGATCAACTCATTGATTCTACTATTGGACATGAACTATTGAGTTTCATGGACGATTATTCGGGCTATAATCAGATACCAATGTATGCGGCGAATGAAGAACATATGTCCTTCATAATGGACATATGACTCTATTGCTATAAGGTAATGCCATTTGGGTTAAAAACGTTGGGGTCACTTGTCAGAAACTTGTTAACAAGATATTCATAGGTCTCGTTTGAAAGACAATGGAGGTGTATGAGGATGATATGCTAGTGAAAAGACTGAAAGTAGAGGATCATGTGAAGAACTTCGACAAAGCCTTTCGAATGTCGCGAAGGTATAAGATGAGACTAAACCCCCTCAAATGCGCATTCGGAGTTGCCTTAGAAATTTTTTTGGGCTGCATGGTTAACTAAAGAGGCATAGAAGTCAGTCCTGAAAAGATCAAAACTCTGATAGAAATTAGGTCACCTCAAAAGCTTAAAAAGGAACAAAGTCTCACTAGACGCATAGTAGCCTTGAGTCGCTTCGTCTCAAATGCAACGGATAAGTGCCTTCTTTTCTTCAAATTTCTCAAAGGAGAAAATAAATTACGGTGGACGATAGAGTGTGATGTAGACTTACAAAAGCTGAAGAAACACTGGGGACATGCTTCTCTCCTCTCCAAGCCCAAAGATGAAGAACCCCTGCAAGTGTACTTGGAAGTAACCTTTGACACTATCAGTTCGGTGCTTATAAAGAAGGAAGATAGTCACCAACAATCTGTTTATTATGTTAGTAAAGCATTTATCATAGTTTAGACAAGCTATCCAAACATGGAGAAGTTGGCCCTCTCTATAGTGACTGCTTCCCCGAAGTTGAGGCCATACTTCCATACACGTATCATACAAGTGCTAACCAACTCCCACTCAAACAAGTGCTGCAAAAGCCTACGCTTCAGGAAGAGTGATGAAATGGGCCGTGAAACTTAGCTAGTTCGATGTCAAGGGACAAGCCTTGAGAAGTTTTGTGGCAGAGTTCGCCCATATTCTAGAAATGGAAGAGGAGTGGTCTTGGTCAACCCGTCGAACCACCAACACGAACCTATTTGTTGATTGTTCCTCTAAGACGTTGGATCTGAGGCATGAGTGGTCTTGGTCAGCCCAGAAGGACATAAGCTCAATTGTGCTGTGATGTTCAATTTATAAAACCCTTATAAATTGCTCACCAAAATCATTATGTTCATTAGTTAATTTAGTAAAAATTCTTCAAACATGTTTGATTATTCGATTAGAATTACAATTGATTGGCACTAAATTGAGTACATAGTCCTCGTGGGAACTATTCTATTCTCCACTTTATTACTTGTTCACGATACCATGCACTTGTCGCAATCAAACGATCATCCACCTCCTCCTCAATGATTAGTGTAATAATTATTCGTCCTGAAACAGATAACATGAGCTATAAAGTCATTAGAAGGAAAAACCATTATTTTTAAAGTCCTACAATAGCACCGAAATTGATTGATTCTGTTGTCTTAGTACATGTTTGGCAAGTGTTTATAAATAGTTTAAAATTAATGATGAATAGGTTACTTATAAATTTTAGAGCCCGATTGATACCGATTAAAATTCAATTAAAATTGAAAATATAGTCGCTATTGAGTTCCACTCGTCTAATACAAGTTAACAATAACGACTAATTTTTCAATTTTAATCTCTATCGGCACTGAATTTTTGGCGTTTAGCAAACATATCCTTATTTATGGCCGTCTGGGTAAATCAAACAAAGCCCAGAAGAGGTTAAAAGCCCGTTTAGTTATTACAGTAGGTGTAGGCACGAGGAAGGCAAACAACGTACACTTTCATTTGCGTGTCTATCTGCAGATGCATTCCGCTGTTTCTCCTTAATCTTCTTCTCCGATTCAACCGACAAAACTCCACCGAGACATTAAATTCTGAATCCTCATTTCATAAAGAAAAAATAAAATAGACAGTATACCGAATTCAATAGGTAAAACGGGAAAGAAAAAAAAAACGAGAAAAATGGCAACAGAATCATCTGGTGGGGCTGGGAAGAAGAGGCAGAAGAAAGGGAAAATCCCACAAGAAGTTACCAAAGTTTCCGAAGCCACTCGAATTCATGTGTCCAAGATTCTTGAAGAGTTCCGTAAATCTGATGATGAAGGTAATTTAAATCCAAACGAAAAGAATTATTCATTTATTGATTTATTGAGAGAGAGAAAAATGATGTGCATTCCTTGTAAATATTTTGATTTTTACTTATTGCTTAGTTGTGATTTGGTTGAACGCTATGCTGAATTTGATTGATATTTAAGAACTTGTAGCAGCTATATTTTTGTTTACCTTTTCAGGAATTGAGATTCATTTGCCTAAAAATGTAATCCATGTGCACATTCTATAGGCATTTATCTTTCAGATTGCGCCTATAACTATATGTATATATGATGATGAGCTTTCATTTAGCCTAGAATCAATTAAATAGTACATTGAATTAGAAATTTGAAAAATTTAATGTTCTGAACCTTTGAGGCAGGTTGTATTTGTAAAACCTAAGTTTCAATTCAACATGTAATAATAGATTGTTGGCAGATGGATTGAGTATTATGTATCAGGCATCTCATAGTATAAAGCTGAGTTTGTTCGGACTCAATGCTGTCTGTACTTGTTTATTCCTGGATATGAAGTTTGTTTTGTACCTGTCTGCTATGGATAAAACTATTCATTACCCAAATACGACAAATATGACGGCAGCCTGTTTCATTTGTCGCACACTATAACACATTTTTTTCATTCACAGACATAATTATTGTTTCCACCACTATATCGGAAAGGACACAAACATATTTAGATTATTATTTTAATATGTCGCATTTATGTAGATTGTATCATCATTTGACAGATGTACCCACTACTGTTTATTGCTAAATAGTGTCTATAAGTTTGGTGCTTCTTTTTCTTTCCTACTTTTTATGTTTGCTGCAGAACAAGAATGTAGAACCTCAAATGGAAATATTGAAGTTTAAGACTTTTCCTCGTGTTATTTAGAGCCTATTTGGGAGAGCTCAAAATCCAATTAAAATTGAAAATATAGACGTTATTGGTCCCACTCGTCTATAAAAGTCAACAATAACGGCTAGTTTTTCAATTTTAATCCGATTTTAATCTCTACCAAATACACTCTTATTATGTTCTTATTCGGTAAAAGATTGAAATTTAAGACTTTTCCTTTTATTTATTATGTTCCAGTGTTATCCGGTATGCTGACGTGTTCCTGTTCTTTTTCTTGTCCAAATGTTTTACTGTGCCACATTAAAAGACTTGTGTCCATTTTCTGACTTTTTCTATCGACATATTATTTGGCACGGACTCCCTTTTTGTATATTATATGTAATCGTCTATATGTAGCTTAACTGTCAAAATGAATCACTTATGAGTTTGGAATGCACAAATATTTGATTTAAGGTTTACATGATTATCTGACTGTAGATACCTTGGGCCCACATGAGTAATTAACGCTGAAAATTGGTAGCTTATCTGAGTACTGCTTATGCTTGGAGTTAGGGGGACTACTATTTGTAAATGTTTACAAAGGGAGTTTCATCTTTTATCAGGCTGTGCAAGCCAATATGATTTGAACTTCGAGTACACACATATCAGTTCCAAGCTAGACAATCCTGATCAGATCATTTTTGGATTATAATATGATATATGGATGGCTGGAATTATAACTAATAAGAGTGTGTTTGNCGATTCAACCGACAAAACTCCACCGAGACATTAAATTCTGAATCCTCATTTCATAAAGAAAAAATAAAATAGACAGTATACCGAATTCAATAGGTAAAACGGGAAAGAAAAAAAAAACGAGAAAAATGGCAACAGAATCATCTGGTGGGGCTGGGAAGAAGAGGCAGAAGAAAGGGAAAATCCCACAAGAAGTTACCAAAGTTTCCGAAGCCACTCGAATTCATGTGTCCAAGATTCTTGAAGAGTTCCGTAAATCTGATGATGAAGGTAATTTAAATCCAAACGAAAAGAATTATTCATTTATTGATTTATTGAGAGAGAGAAAAATGATGTGCATTCCTTGTAAATATTTTGATTTTTACTTATTGCTTAGTTGTGATTTGGTTGAACGCTATGCTGAATTTGATTGATATTTAAGAACTTGTAGCAGCTATATTTTTGTTTACCTTTTCAGGAATTCAGATTCATTTGCCTAAAAATGTAATCCATGTGCACATTCTATAGGCATTTATCTTTCAGATTGCGCCTATAACTATATGTATATATGATGATGAGCTTTCATTTAGCCTAGAATCAATTAAATAGTACATTGAATTAGAAATTTGAAAAATTTAATGTTCTGAACCTTTGAGGCAGGTTGTATTTGTAAAACCTAAGTTTCAATTCAACATGTAATAATAGATTGTTGGCAGATGGATTGAGTATTATGTATCAGGCATCTCATAGTATAAAGCTGAGTTTGTTCGGACTCAATGCTGTCTGTACTTGTTTATTCCTGGATACGAAGTTTGTTTTGTACCTGTCTGCTATGGATAAAACTATTCATTACCCAAATACGACAAATATGACGGCAGCCTGTTTCATTTGTCGCACACTATAAGTCTATAACACATTTTTTTCATTCACAGACATAATTATTGTTTCCACCACTATATCGGAAAGGACACAAACATATTTAGATTATTATTTTAATATGTCGCATTTATGTAGATTGTATCATCATTTGACAGATGTACCCACTACTGTTTATTGCTAAATAGTGCCTATAAGTTTGGTGCTTCTTTTTCTTTCCTACTTTTTATGTTTGCTGCAGAACAAGAATGTAGAACCTCAAATGGAAATATTGAAGTTTAAGACTTTTCCTCATGTTATTTAGAGCCTGTTTGGGATAGCTCTAAATTCAATTAAAATTGAAAATATAGACGTTATTGGTCTCACTCGTCTAATAAAAGTCAACAATAACGGCTAGTTTTTCAATTTTAATCCGATTTTAATCTCTACCAAATACACTCTTATTATGTTCTTATTCGGTAGAAGATTGAAATTTAAGACTTTTCCTTTTATTTATTATGTTCCAGTGTTATCCGGTATGCTGACGTGTTCCTGTTCTCTTTCTTGTCCAAATGTTTTACTGTGCCACATTAAAAGACTTGTGTCCATTTTCTGACTTTTTCTATCGACATATTATTTGGCACGGACTCCCTTTTTGTATATTATATGTAATCGTCTATATGTAGCTTAACTGTCAAAATGAATCACTTATGAGTTTGGAATGCACAAATATTTGATTTAAGGTTTACATGATTATCTGACTGTAGATACCTTGGGCCCACATGAGTAATTAACGCTGAAAATTGGTAGCTTATCTGAGTACTGCTTATGCTTGGAGTTAGGGGGACTACTATTTGTAAATGTTTACAAAGGGAGTTTCATCTTTTATCAGGCTGTGCAAGCCAATATGATTTGAACTTCGAGTACACACATATCAGTTCCAAGCTAGACAATCCTGATCAGATCATTTTTGGATTATAATATGATATATGGATGGCTGGAATTATAACTAATAAGAGTGTGTTTGATGCACATTAAAATGAGAGAATGCATTTTTTTGAAGTAGTGTGATGAGAAATATGTGGTTGAAAAAAAAGGAAAAGTTATTGATGTGATGGAAAATATTATTTTATTGAAGAATGTGTGGTTGAAAATGAGTAGAAGAATGAGAATGAAAAAAATAATGTGGGACAAACAGGGGCTAAATATTTTTTCTAGAAAGAAGTAGATAGGCTTATAAAGGGGTAGAGTAGTGTAGTATCAATGATTGGATATGGATAATAGCACTAAAAGGTACAAGAAGCCTTGAAAGATTGTCATGTCAAGATTGAAAGGTGAGCACTATACTTACATGGCTGTTCTAATTGATTTAGGCAACATTGACCTCATTTTTGTGCTGGCTATGATATATGCAGTGTATACATTTGAAGCTAATCTGTCAAATCGAGATCGAGCTGCAGTGCATATCCTATGTAGAAAAACTGGACTGGTGTCCAAAAGTTCTGGGTAAGTAATTACTTATAAGCATGATTATATTACCTAAATGATTTTGGTTTTTAGGTTCTTTATCTTTCTAATGAAAGTAACTCTATCTAGGGGCGGGGATAATCGACGAGTTTCTGTTTATAAGACCAAAAAGGAAGTGGGCAAAAAGGGGAAGGAAAATCTTGTTTCTTTCAGATTTTCTGCAGAAGCAAAATATGTTTTACAGGATTTGTTTTCTCGGTATCCCCCTGACGACGGAGAGATGTCTGATAATAAGGTTGGAGAAAGTTCTGGAAGAACCGATAAAGTACAACCAAGAAAAGATGACATATTTTGCAAACCTGCAATGACCAAGTCTGAAATTGAAAGGGAGGTGGTATCGCTTGCTTCAAGGATCGAAAATTCCCCATACTTGAGACAGGTCTAGTGCCTTATTGCTTAGTTTACTTTCCCATTGAGTCTTGTGCACTCTTAGTACTGTTATTTATCAGCTTTAAATGTGAAAACCAAGCAAGTTATCGTGGTTCCATGTTACAGATCACCGAGGAGAAGTCTAAGCTTCCAATTGGATCTTTCAGGGATGTCGTTACATCGACTATAGATTCTCATCAGGTTGTCTTCATCAATTGTTACAAAATGTGTACATATTTTATTAGTTGCATACTTGTGAGTATCACACATACATACTGAATCACATTGATGTCATGTAACAATTATAACTGTTAAGATCCCAAAATAACAGACTGGTGAAAGGCTGTGTACAAAAGCTCCTACAACTAGAAAGTCTGGTTTATGTAGAATTGGAGAAGAAAGATTCTGTTTATAATTTATTTCTCAGCTTGATGGGATTTGTGGTTTTTGGTGACTGCTTTTTTAAAGTACTGTAGAGATTCTTTTTTATGTTTAAATTTGCAATTGTTTATCTCCTTTGAATAATTTCCAACAGATTACAGTTTGTTTCATCTTTCCAAAGCAGGTTGTGCTCATATCTGGTGAAACTGGATGCGGAAAAACAACGCAGGTGACCATTTCTGCTCCCTGCGGCTGTGGCCCTTCCCAACCCCCAAACAATAGTTAATGAACTAATAATCTGAATTGTAATGCATTTGATTTTTATTTATTTTTTCTTCATTTCGCTAATAAGTCATATTTTACCTTTTGTCTCCATTTTTTAATTCAAAATATTGAAAAAAGTGGCAAAATATTGATTGCTTTTGTTCTGAATTTGGTCTTTGTGTGTGTGTGTGTGTATATATATATTGAAATAAAGTAAATTTTTGGGATTATAGACAGGAAATTTGTAGAAATAACAATTTACTTGAATTAATTAAATTATGCATGTGAAATAATTGAAAGGTGGACAAAAGGTATTATGCTTTGTGATCTGAGATGGATTGTGGTTTTTGTAGACTTAGTTTGTTATATTTTCAAGGGTTGAAAACTTGAAATTGATTATGGGTTACTCAAATATTAAAAGCTTAATGCGTCAGCAGCTTAAAGGTGAAGGATAGAGTTTTCTCTTTTCTTAAGTATTTTGCACCTACAAGACGAACGAAATCCTACTCTTTTTTGTGTGTCCACGTGCATAGAAATGCATTGACATTCCAAATTGCAATTCTTAATAATACTATTTCATTTTCTGTAAATTTATATGGATGTTTATTCCTGGAAGCAAAAAAGACAATCCACTAGCTTTTAACTTGTATATGTTTCAAGTCAAGAATAATCGTATTGTAGAAATCATATTTTACCCTGTCAGAATGAGAAATTTGAAATGTCTACTTAGCTAATGAGCTCTTACTCTTTGTTTCTTTGTCTGTATGATCATACTTTGCATAACCTCTGCTAGTCTGAGAATTGGAAAATATTTTAAATGAAACAAGTAATATTCTTTCTTTCTTTTTTGTTGTCTGGTTATGCATTGCGTTTGTTCGTGGAGGCAGAACAAAGCAAAACATTTGATATTTCAAAATAATTTTCGACTACAGCAAAATATTTGGACAGTTTCGATATATTTAGTCACAATGCTCCTTCCTGGTCTTGTTGGTTTGGCTTTCTGCATAATATCTTTAATATTGTTATTTTTGAATATGTTATTTATATTATTCTCACCACAATCAATATAATTCAGGTCCCACAGTTTCTTCTAGATCATGTGTGGGGTAAAGGAGAGACATGTAAAATTGTTTGTACTCAGCCACGGCGAATCTCTGCCACATCAGGTGGGCAGAACCAGTCTTAAATATATATGTTCCCTTTTCCCATCTCTTCTCGATTTTCAGATATGTGTAAATGCCTTTACTCTTTGATGTTTTGAGTGCAGTGGCAGAGAGAATTGCTACAGAAAGAGGTGAAAATGTTGGAGATACAGTAGGGTACAAGGTACTTCTAGAAAAGAAGAGAAGAAATTGCTGTGAAATTATATTTCCTTGCATTGAAAATCAAATACACGTATATAGGTGTAGGCTATACAAAAACACTAAATAGGAAATAGAAAAACTGTACAGCTAACAATCCTAATTTGTAAAGTTGACTAGGCTTATATTAAATATAAATTACAGTCACTAATCCCTGGAAATCAGCCATCACTTGTAGCAGAATATTCTCCTTTGCAACATAACTAATCCATAGAAATCAGCCACAAGTTATAGCAGAATATCCTCCTTTGTAACAGTACTACACAATCTAATCAATTACTGTGCTGCTGTTTATTATTGTTGTTGATGTTTATCAGCACTGTCTAATTTATGAGTTTCTAGTTGATAGGACTTGCCTATCAATTATCTGATAATACAATTTTCTATTAATAATCCTGTTTATATATTATTGAGGCTTTTGAACTCCTGATTTTTCAATAATTTTATTTTGCTTTATTTTGTATTTTATATTTCATCAAAGCAAACTTCATTCTTGAAAGAGGTATACCCGAAACTCGGGAACTCTATAAAATATGAATACGTCGGTGCTGGAGATTACATTATGATAACTGTCCATAAGAAACAACTACAACACATGTTATCTCATCATCTTAACATTTAGCAATTCGCAAGGTAAAGGTAAAGGTGGGCTACCATCATAAAATTTACCAGTAAGACTCAATTGTTTCCTAAAATTGATTATATTCTGAGCAGAAGCAAATTTTCTGCACAAGCACTTATGTTGAAACAACTAAATCGAAATACTGTTTCCCTGTTGATAGTAGTAAAAAGGACTCAATGGTATGGTGCAACAGTTAAATTACCAGTAGCAGAAGTCTTGACAAGGTCCATTCTCTAGATTTACTGTTCCAAATAGGATTATGGCTTGATGCAAGGCTGGTATCTGTTGCCTGGAGTATCAAGCAGAAACTTCAACTTTCAAGAGATCAAAACTCATTTTTCCTACTGAACAAAACAGAGAGGCCCTACAAAATAAGCATAAACCAATGAACGATCATCAGAAAAGGTGTAATTTAAGTTGCTAGACAGACAAGAGTAACATACTAACATATGCCAAGTGTGATAATCCTTCTGTACTATTTCATCATCAATATCGTGATTATCATTATTGTTGTGCTGTGTGAACTCTCCATTCCACACTTCCTTCTTTGTACTGTAGGTGTACTAATCACATACCTTAGGCTATGAAGATATTACTGACTTTATCTACTTCATGGGAAATGCTAGATACGGTTGGAGAGCAAAGGTGGGAAGCATTCTTCTCTTCTGTTTTGCACCAATGGGATTTTGTTAAGGGTTTTAGTTAGCAAAGGAGCTTCTAAGGGTACTGAAAATTATGTCTCTGGCATGACCCACATCATTATGGTAACATTTTGTTTCTTAACTCATTTATAGTATGATTTTCAACAATGTAAATGACTTTTCATCCTCTGATAAATGATTGCTATAAATACTGTGCAAGTATTACCCCACACCAATTCCCTTTCCACTTGTAATTTCAAATACTAGTATCTTTTATGTACTTTTTGCTTTCATATTTAAAATAAGTTTCTCAGTATCTATGTTCCATCCATTATTTGCTGTTCTTATCTTGATGGTCTGTTCCTGACAAACTTTTTCTCACTTTTAGGATGAAATACACGAGAGGGACCGCTACTCTGATTTCATGCTAGCAATTATCAGGTGCCTTGCCTCGGCATCACATTTTCTCTCTTCAGTTGGCTCATGAACTTATGTTTCCTTTAGTCATCATGATATATTATTTTATGTAGGGACCAGTGAACATGTCATCGTTTGATGCTTAAAGTAGCATTTGTGTTAGCTCATATGATAATTGCTTTTTCTTGGAAAACAGCTTATTTGTTAAAGTGCTTGTTTCATCCTTGCTCTGAATCTGGCTTCTCAATTTGTTCAGTATTTCTATTTTGATTATAATATGTCGAAACTTTTGTGCTAATTTTGTTATTTTTGTCTCCAGAGACATGCTTCCTTCGTATCCTCATTTGCGTCTGGTTAGTTTTTTCCCCTTGTCTTTTTTGTGTACCGTGATGAACATGCAAAGTGTCTATCTGCCTATTCATTTTTCCTCTAGCCAGTCCATGTTTGTTGAACTCCCCAAAATTTGCTGACCAGCTAAACTTGAACAGGTGTTGATGAGTGCAACAATTGATGCTGAACGATTTTCAGACTATTTTGGTGGCTGTCCTATTATTCGAGTTCCTGGGTTTACTTATCCTGTAAGTTCTAATAATATTTGAAGTGCTGCTTTTGCTCTATATAAATTTAGTATATAATATGTGAAACATCTTCGTTCAGGTGAAAAGTTTCTATCTAGAGGATGTACTTCCTATACTGAGATCAACAGAAAACAATCACCTAGAATGTACTTTAGGTGATGCGACAATGGAGGACCCTATCTTAACTGATGAGTACCGAGTAGCTCTTGATGAAGCTATTGATTTGGCTTTGTCAAATGATGAGTTTGATCCCCTCCTTGATTTAATATCTTCTGAAGGGGGTCGAAAAATCTTCAATTATCAGCATTCTATAACTGGAGTTACGCCACTGATGGTATTTGCTGGAAAAGGCAGAGTTGGTGATATTTGTATGCTCCTCTCTTTCGGTGCAGACTGCCGTTTACAAGCCAGTGATGGAAATACCGCTCTTGATTGGGCTGAGCAATTTAATCATGGAGAAGCTGCTGAAATTATTAAAAAACACATTGAGAAAACCTTTTCCCACACTGAGGAGGAAAAATTACTCAATAAATACTTATCCGCCAGTGACCCTGAACTAATTGATCATGTGCTCATTGAGCAGCTACTGAGAAGAATATGTACTGATTCAAAGGATGGAGCCATTCTTGTTTTCCTTCCAGGTTGGGATGATATAAATAAAACAAGAGAGCGTTTGCAAGCTAGCCCCTTTTTCAAGGACGCTTCCAAATTTGTCATTATATCTCTTCATTCCATGATCCCCGCAATGGAGCAAAAGAAAGTTTTTAGACGGTCCCCTCCAGGATGCCGCAAAATTGTTCTTTCAACTAATATTGCTGAGACTTCCGTCACCATTGAGGATGTTGTTTATGTCATAGACAGTGGACGAATGAAAGAAAAAAGTTATGATCCCTATAATAATGTGTCCACTCTTCACTCTTCTTGGATTTCAAAAGCAAGTGCAAAGCAACGTGAAGGACGAGCTGGACGGTGCCAACCAGGGATTTGCTATCATCTTTTCTCAAAACTTAGAGCAGCTTCCTTGCCAGATTTCCAAGTTCCTGAGATTAAGAGGATTCCAATAGAAGAGCTATGTTTGCAGGTACTTACCTCTCCCTTCTTGCTTTCAAGAGAATGCACAAATACGAGCATCAAGGACCCACCCACCATGCATGAGGCGATGTTTCACTGTTGACATGCAATGTTGCTTTTATTTTCCAGGTGAAGCTTCTAGATCCATCTTGCAGAATAGATCAATTTTTGCAGAAGACGTTGGACCCACCAGTTCATGAGACCATACGTAATGCGATCCTAGTTCTTCAAGAGATCGGGGCACTGACACTTGAAGAGAAACTTA
This sequence comes from Fraxinus ornus, assembly GCA_903798235.1. Taxonomy (NCBI): domain Eukaryota; kingdom Viridiplantae; phylum Streptophyta; class Magnoliopsida; order Lamiales; family Oleaceae; genus Fraxinus; species Fraxinus ornus. Next base: position 16,346 of record CAIGRF010366077.1, on the reverse strand, counting down.
CAGAACTTGGGGAGAGGCTTGGATCTCTGCCAGTTCATCCACTAACGAGCAAGATGCTTCTTATTGCAATATTATTGAACTGCCTGGACCCGGCATTGACCTTAGCCTGTGCTTCTGACTATAGAGACCCATTCACTCTACCCACACTACCTAATGAAAAGAAGAGAGCTGTAGCTGCAAAATCTGAGCTAGCTTCACTTTCTGGTGGCCTTAGTGATCAGTTAGCTGTAATAGCCGCCTTCGACGGATGGAAAATTGCAAAGGAAAAGGGTGAAGAATCTCGGTTTTGTTCTCGCTTCTTCATATCTTCAAGCACTATGAGAATGATATCACGAATGCGAAAGCAACTGGAGAATGAATTACGACGGAATGGTTTTCTACCAGATGATGCATCTAATTGTAGCCTAAATGCGCGGGACCCCGGAATAGTCCATGCTGTCCTTGTTGCCGGTCTTTATCCGATGGTTGGAAGGCTGCTTCCACCTAAAAATGGTAAGAAGCCCATTGTAGAGACTTCAAGTGGTGATAAGGTTCGGTTGCATCCCCACTCAACCCTTTTCAAGCTATTGTTTAAAAAATTTAGTGTTCAACCTTTGATCATGTTTGATGAGATAACTCGTGGAGATGGGGGGTTGCACATTAGAAATGGTAGTATTGTGGGTCCTCTCCCATTATTATTATTGGCCATGGAGATTGTAGTGGCTCCAGCAAATGAAAAGGATGTTGAGGGAAATGAAAGTGGCTATGAAGATACAGATGTCGATGATAGTGATGAAGATAAAACAGAGAGTCCTGGTAAGTCAAATGCTCGCAGCGAAGAGAATGTTATGTCCTCTCCTGATAATGCAGTTAAAGTCATTGTTGATGGGCGTCTTCCTTTTGAATCAACAGCGCTTGATGTTGCTCAAATTTACTGCCTGAGAGAGAGACTCTCTGCAGCAATATTATACAAAGTAATTTCCTGCGTGCATGTTCTACTTTTGTTGTTATAGGAACTACTCAACGAAAAAAGCTGTATGGTTATAGAAAAAGTTCTTAATTCATATCTTGTGTTGTAGGTGACCCATCAGCGGAAAGTTCTTCCAGAACATCTTGGAGCCTCTTTGTATGCAATTGCCTGTATTCTATCGTACGATGGAATGTCTGAGATCTCATTGCCATCGGAACCAGTGGACTCGCTATCTACAATGGTCCGTACTGCCAATATTGGTCCATCGAATGGTAGGAAGAAAATGGTGATGAATCAGTATCCAAGAAATTATAAGCCGCCGACAAACCATGGGAAGCATCAGAATTCTGTCTCAATATCAAAAAGGTAGTTCTACTATTGATATTGTAAAAGGGTGAATCCATATCGGTAAGCTTGCATTGAACAGTTACATTCTTCCGGGCATCACTGATATACACAGAAAACTCGGAAAGGTATTGCAAGACCAGATTTTGCTCTGCCATGATGAGATAGTATTTAAGATGTTTAGTTTTATAGTGATATGGCACCGAGCCGCGTACAAGCATGAATCTTGTATTAATATAGCATTAGCTAAGTCTATTCTGCATGTTGTGATCAAGATGTCCTCACTGAAATTTGAAAGGAAAATTTTTTTTTTTTCTCCATTAGTTACATTAGACATTTTTTTTTTTTTTTTTTTAGAGCTCCGGCACTAACTACACTGAAACCAATCGAGCATAAATCTCAATTATTAACAAGTGTCAAATTACAATTCATAGTTCAATTAATCTCCATCTAATATTGAACACGTGTTCATGGTTTGAGCCTTCTAAGATATAATGAGCGAGAGTATGATGTGTATAAAACTCTATACACAAGCATAGAAATATGAATATTATGAACATGTTCACTTGGGGAATCAATAAATTCTCTTAGAAGAGTTGTGATGGTTTGTTTACGAGTAACATAGAATTAGTAAAGTGTCGATTCATAGCTACCTATGTACTTCAATTAAAATTAGCTATATTATCAATATTTTTTTTTATTGTCATTTTGCTTATATCCAGCCCCAGTTTGATGGCCATTAAATGCGCAGATAAAATTGTGAATAGTTAATTTTTGGAGGACGTGTAGTTAAAACATAAGGAATAATTTTGGGTTTAATTGTAAAATATTTTAATGTGTGAATGTGTAGTTGAAAATAAGTATGTAAAAAAAAGAGTTGAAATAAAGGTTCTCAAACAGGGAGCTAATTATCTACTAAAGAAAGCAATTTGAAATAAGCAACAAATTCTAGGAGTTTAATAAAGTTAAGGAACAATCCTTTTTCAATGATTCTAAGGGACCCTTCTTCCTATTCAAATTCATCCAAGTTGTGAAGAATTTCTTGTGCTTTTACTAAGAATTGTTCTATAATATGTGGTGGTGTTTTTTTGTGCCACGGGATCTTCTTTTGATCTTGAGAGGCTTGAAATATATAGTCTCAAAAAGACCTAAAAACATGTCTAAGATACCCTATTTCGTCCAAACTTAACCAAACAAATCAGGAATTTGCCTATTAGGGTGGGGCCTATGCACAAAGGATTGACACCTATGCGAAACAACTCATGCACCAAAAAACCGTCTACTTGGTGGCTAGGAGCTAGATGCAACCTGTTTAGACAATCTGACTTTGAATGTACATAATTTTTTTATTCATAGCCCACAGTTACGAATTGTTGTTACATTGAACTTCACATTCAATTATCTTTTCAATTGTACATAATTGGCCTTGTGGGGGATATTTCAATCTTTTTGCATTCAAAATTCCTCCCAAGTTATTCCTCTTTGATCCCTTAGACTCGTGGTATTTATGGTGTATCTCAAAACCTAAAAGCTCTTTCAAGCTTTGGAGCCATCTTTGCATCAAGGACCTTCCACGAGCGAGCTTCAGAGCTCATTGCTGCAGGCTCTACTCTTTTGTTGCTCGGGGGGCTTTCAAAAATTCACGTATAATTTTTTGGTAGAAATTTTAAAATTGCAATCCTTTTTTGCATTGAACTCCACATTCAATTATATTTTTAATATTATATCATTTGTCATGTGGAGATATTTGAACCATACTTTGTGCTTTAATTTCTTCATATACTCCACACATAGGTCCCACATTTTGCTTCTTTGGTCTTTCAATGTTTGATCCATCACTTCAACTCCTCATTATTACTTTTGTCGACTTTGTTTCTGTTGATAATTGTTGTTCAATCATTCAATAAAGGAAGTAAGTGAATGAGAAATGAAAAAAATTTCAGTAGGCATGGGCACCCCCTCGCTAGTACAATCTGAACTAGCCGTTGAGGGCAATTTTTTGGTTTNTTTTGGCACTAATTCGTAGAGTATTGATGGTTACCTATATATAGGTGATAAATGATCAATACAAACAATGAGAAAAACATATAAAAATCTTGATAAACATATGTAAGAGATCATTCATTCCAAAAACAAGAAAATCAAGTTTTCCTTTGTGTTCTTGGAGTTTTGGAGAATTTCACAAGTGTTCAAGTGTTGTATTCTTTACAAGACTTGATCAATCCTTCGAACAATTTACCACGAAACCCTTTAAGCACCATATTGTATAGGAGAGGGGACAAATATCGTTTGAGAACAACGATCTTCGTGTTTGGGCCTTCCATTTTGTTTCGGTATTTTGTTCGTGATTCGTTGTAGATTTTGGTGTGCTTATCCTCCAACCTTTCATTGAAGTTCTTGGTCTTTGATTATAAGATGAGTTTATCATTTTCTTTTACTTATTTCCATTGATTTAATTTGTGTTTCATCGTGGTTTTATTCATCGTGTTGCTGGTTATTATTGATTGATTTCTTCTCCATTCCGCTCTTAGGGAAAATATTCCCAACAGTTTCATCTAGAGTTTCTCTTCAATGCCTTAGCCACCTTTCCATGTGTTCAAGTCCCCGTTTTTGAATATTCCATCTTTCAATCCTTGTAACGTCCAAAATCACTTCATTTTGTTTTAGCCATCCTTGAATTGTGGTTGTCCTACAAACATCAAATACAATATAAAGTAAGTAGAAAATTCGTTCAATTAATTAAAATTAAATAAAGCTTTAAAATTTTAATAAACGTATAAAATATTATTATTTAATAAAAAGTTTACTAAACTATAATATACGTTGCTTGATCACAAATCAAATATTTTCTCTGAGATAAACGTTGTAACTAAAGGATTAAATATTAAATGGAGGCTAAAATGGTAATTGTGTCAATTGAGGGTCAATAAGGGAATATGGTTGGTGTCCAGATCCATTTGTGGGTATTCTACATAGTGTTTATGTTACTTGTACTATTTATATAAAATTATTGAATTGAAGTTACGAATACGTGTAATTAATTCTTTAGTGCAATTTTAAGTTTGAATTATTGAAGTTAAATTACGCATATTTATTAGATTTTCAGCTAAAACGTGTTTAGTCAAGCTTAGTCCCCGTTTGACACTCATTTTTTTTTTTTTCTCATCCTCATTCATTTTGTCTATCTTCATGTCAATCACACATTCTATCAATGGGTGTCAAACACTTAAATGCACTTTTTTTTTTTTTACGTAGGAACTTGCAGCCACTACCCGTGAGTACGTACTAGATAAACATCGCTCCGTATGCAGTAGCCTGCAAATCACACAGAAGAGATAAACAGCACTAGGCAAGCCATGTGCGACGAGCTCGACCGAGAAAGTGTTGACAGGGGAATGGAACTCCTGACTTTCGATTTCCGCGTTCACATGTTCTACTAACTCGGCCACCCCCAAATGGGTAAATGCACATTCTTTTATAGCATATAAGGTGCTTAGAATGCCGGGATGTCAGGCTAAATGCATCTGGTGAACCAACCCGTGAAGCAGTTCGAGCCAAAACTGGTTTGATCTGATTTTCAATAGAATGGGCCACCCCGAGCCCAAACTACTACTAGATGGTGTAAGGTGGCTGAGATAGGTCTCTTCATCCGATTTCGTAGTCTCCAAACAAAACAAATGATAGTTAAATAACGGATTAAATATCTCTGTTGCTACTAAATTTTCTTAATTATTTTTCGATTGAACTTTAAAATGATCGCTATTCAATTTTCCCAAATATTTTACTTTCAATTGACTTTAAAAGTTATTCTAGTTGTCATTAAATTTATTAAAAAAGCTAACGGACTTGATGAACTTACAGAAATGTTATCCATTTATCATTTCAACTACCATGTTATCAAAAGTCAGTTAACTTCTAAAACAATGATTGATGAAGTGAGGAGTGAAATAACATTTGATAAGTTCAATGACAACTCAAATAACGTTTAAAATTAAATGGCAACTATGAAGCAATTTCAAAATGTTTAATAGCATCTCGAAAATATTTTAAAATTCATTTACAATTAAAAGCTTTCAATTTCAATTGGTTCCCATCATTATTTTTCTACTTATTTAATTTACTTCAGCCAATACGGGGGGTTTGTAACATGAGAGGTTGCTTAATTGGTCAGGTCTTGTGTTTGCTCTCCAATGGTCACCAGTTTGAACCTCTTTAGGGTCACTGAGGTGAGTACCCGGTCGTAAACTTCAGGGCCTTGTGGGATTAGTCGAGGTGGGCGCAAGTTGGTTCGAACATCCATGGTTCTAAAAAAATAAAATACGGGGGTTTTGTAGAATTGACTTTTTCATGACCCCTTCAATTATTGAATTGTTCTAATTAAGTGCCAAGTCCAAACCATATGGTTTGTCTGAGTTGTATACAATAATATATTAGTCATGTTGCTTTTCCTTGTGGAAATACTCCACCTGCTTGCCTCTCCATCAGTTCAACACAGTTGACCTCCAAATTTTGCCAATGGAATTTGAGATGATAGTTTCTTTGTCACTAATCTCGAGATTTGATTGTTCGTTTGATATTTCATCTTAAAAAATTAATCTTTTTAAAAGAAATAGTCAAAATTCTTATGCGGAGACAGAGACTTAATAACAAATTTGTGTGGTTGACAAACACTAATTAACAAATCTGTGATCTCATATTAAAACTTGCCTTGCCACGACAAAAAATAGTATCTCATTTCTATCTCCAGGCTAATTCCTACACTGGCCTGGCTGTATGAGAGGGAATACAACAGTTCCTGGATGCCCTTCTTAAACCATTCTTGTTTAATTTTGTTCTCTGTTTCAAAATTTGAGTGCATATCATTTAAATCTCGTCTTTAATGTAACGGACGAGTGATGCTGCCCAGTTTTAGTAATTCCGATCATCACTTACCGAAGAAATCCAATACACTGGAACTCAGAAACAGTACCTTTTCCTTCATCAAATCTCTCTTTTCTCTGAAAAACTGTGCATGGATTGTGTTAACAATACTTTTACAGTTGCTGATTGTAGTATTCTTGAACCGGGCTTCGCTATGGCCATCGACTCTACCAGCAATCCGGGACAACTTTCGGGCTCCTCCACATGAAAAAGATTGTGAATTCGGAAGAGTATATGTTTATGAACTTCCACCAGTTTTAAACAAAGAACTTATTGAAAATTGCCAGGACTTGGACCCTTGGCCATGGAGTTCCAAGTACTGCAGTGCCGTGTCAAACGGAGGCTTTGGCCCGAGTGCTACTGGCCTCGATGGCATAGTTCCCGAAAATCTTATCCCGGCATGGTACTGGACCGAGATGTATGCTGCTGAAGTCATTTACCATGAAAGGATTCTGAGTTACAAGTGTAGAACAACAAATCTAGATGAGGCAACAGCCTTTTACATTCCATTTTATGTTGGACTTGCGGTTGGGAAGTATTTGTGGTTTAATCATACTGCAAAAGATCGTGATCAACATAGCTTGATCATGCTGAATTGGGTTAAGGATCAACCATCCTGGAAGAGAACCAATGGCTCTGATCATTTCATTATGCTAGGCAGATTAACTTGGGATTTTCGAAGATTGCACGATAGTGATGCTGAATGGGGAACAAGCTTCGTTTACATGCCCTTGATGAAAAATGTTTTGCATTTAACTGTTGAAAGAAGTCAGTGGGATGAACTAGAATTCAGTGTACCTTATCCTACAGCATTCCACCCTCGATTCCAATCTGATATCCAGCAATGGCAGAGCTATATCCGGGCCAGAAAACGTGCAAGCCTTTTTTGTTTTGTTGGGGCTACGCGTAAAAGTTTCAAGAATGATTTTCGAGGGCTGTTAATGAAATATTGCAAGAATGAATCAGACTCCTGCAGGCTTGTGGATTGTTCAGTAACACACTGCTATGATGGTGCACCAGTAATTCTCAAAACGTTTCTTGATTCGGATTTTTGTTTGCAGCCAAAAGGGGATGGTTTCACAAGAAGGTCTACATTCGATTGCATGCTGTTTGGTGCAATTCCAGTGTACTTTTGGGAGGGAAGTTTTAAAGATCAGTACAAATGGCACTTACCAGTAGCAGCAGAGGCTTATTCTGTGTTTGTTGATAATAATGAAGTGAGAAATGGTACTGATATTAGAAGTGTGTTGGAAAGGTACAGTAGAGAGGAGGTGAATAAAATGAGAGAGACAATTATCGACATCATGCCCAAGTTTTTGTATGCAAGTTCAAATGCGAATTTGGGGAGTGTTAAAGACGCGTTTGATATAACCATGGATGGAGTATTGAGAAGGTTTATGCAGCAAAAACGACCGGTGTCTGATAAAGAAGTAAAAACTTAAATAGGGAGAAAAAATTACGCGTTAGAACCACACAAATTTCATGCTGCGATTTGTACCCATTTTTTTCCTCTTCTTTTTCACTTCTTTTATATACCTACATTTCTATTACAGAATATACGATATGGTAAAAATTAGTTTTTGCACTTGCAGTTCGACATGGTAGAGGATTTGTGATATTTACGAGTAAATGGTTCGAATAGGTTGCATTTTAAACCAGCACTTAATTCTGTTATGGTTTCTTGCCACCACATATGGTGTCTAAATTTGGGTGGCGGTCTCTGTTATTCCTAGTGCATACACGTATGCGGCTGATTGAATATGTGCACGGTCGACTTTATCTCATGTAATTGTCTCCACATTAACTGCCCGTGTGATAGGGATTAAAATTGAAAAACTAGCCGTTATTGTTGACTTTTATTAGATGAGTGGGACCCAATAACGGCCATATTTTCAATTTTAATTGGATTTTAATCCGTACCAAACGGGGCATAGTGTTTGTTTGGAATAGCTGATAACCAGTTAATATCGATGTTAAAGTCAAACAATTAAATTTAATAATACATTTCACGTGATCCACAACTTCTATTAACTTTTCAACTACACATTTTATCTACTTTTATCAAAATATGCTAAAGTTTTTATCAAAAACTTTGTCAAACAATCCTTAACTTTCTCGTACATTATTCAACGTACACTGTTGGAGCAATCAACTTGTTAATAGTATTTACTTTACCATACAAAATGCAGTTAGCTGTATAACATAATCAAAAGCTGTTTCTGCAGCAAGCCTTTGAGAAAACAATCAAGAGGTGAATATAAATAATTCATCTTTTGAATAGAATAATCAATTATACATTTTAAAATTATTTATTGTATGTATTTCTTAATGCATTTGCACTTGTCTAATAGTGATATGACAACTCCTAGGCTTGTCTATTGCACAAGCTTCACAACTTGATAACATTTTCTTTTTTTAGGTTGAAAAGTAGTAAATATGTAGTTTGTGGTATAAGTATTGAGAAAGAACATTAGAAAAGTGGAGTCAATACCAATGTATCATTCATATAAATAAATTTTGAACACAGTTCTACAAATAAAGATTCCATAAAAGATCGTAAGTATCATTTAAATTTTATTTTCAACACGTTCCTTCACGTGTAGACAAGGTCATTAGTCAAAATGAGCGATGACAAGACTAGAACTCATGTGATACATTCTCGTCATTCTCAAGTCTTTTTATCCATTTCTAATTCAGAAATTATATAACACTGTTCAGTGTAGGAAAATTTCACAATGTTACAAAAATGTTGAGACATCTGAACTCCTCCATCATCCTTTGAACACAATACCCGTTTTAATGTGCGAGAACTGTCAATTTCATTAAGCTCCTGTTTGGTTTAATTTAAAATCAGATTTTTAGTAAAATTGATGAAATGCATAGTTAAAAAGTTGATAAAAATTGTGAATCTCGTGAAATTTTTGGTTGAAAATGAGTTTATAAGGAAAATGGATTTTAGAAAATAGGGCCAAACAAGGACTATAGTTATCAAAAAACAAGCTTCGGAAGAAAGAAGATTAATTGTAGAAGTAAGCCTAGATTTCCTGCAGAAAAGTACCAAGTAGATGACACATTAAGGAGTAATGAAAGTTATCTTTTCATTTAAAACACTGTTAAGTACTATACACTCTTCCACTTCACCTTTTAAGTTCATAATACAGAATTGCAATTTTGATGCACCAAGCCGAACATGTTTCATCCTCAACAACGTTAACTGACAAAGATTTGCCGAATAAATTTCTCGTGCTTCTTCTTCTCTTTTATAGTAATATTACAAGATATTTAGGATACAATATATATGGAAACTAGCTAATATTTACATGGTAAAGACGTAATTAGCTAAATATAAATAACATTCTAATACCCCCCTTAAATTGATGTTGGTGAGTCCACAAGCATCAATTTGCTGACTAGATAGTTATGACGGTGGCGGGTTAGGGATTTGGTGAAGATATCTGCGGCTTGGTGAGCAGTGGAAACATGGGGAAGAGCTATGACCTTGGAGTCATAGGCGTCCCGAATATAATGACAGTCCACTTCAATATGTTTGGTACGTTCATGGTACACAGGATTGGATGCAATCTGAATGGCACTAGTATTATCACCATGGAGAAGCGTAGGGTGTGATTGAGATAAACCAAGTTCAGTAAAGAGACCACGCAACCACACAACCTCAGAACATGCTGCAGACATAGCTCGATATTCAGCATCAGTGGAGGACTTAGAAACACAATCTTGTTTCTTACACTTCCAAGAAATGAGAGCATCACCAAGAAAGACACACCACCCAGTAGTAGATCGACAAGAATCTGGACAACCCGCCCAGTCAGCATCACTATAGGCCGTAAGCTCAAGAGACAACCCCCGAGGGAAGAAGAGTCCACGATGAGGAGTCCCAATAAGATAGCGAATAATGCGACGAACACCGACCAAATGAAGATGATGAGGGGCGTCCATAAACTTGCTCACGGTATGAACGAAAAAGGAAATATCCGGACGTGTAATGGTGAGATAAATGAGACTACTCACCAACTTCCGATAAAGAGTCGGATCAGGAAGAATATCGCCTTCATCTTTTCGATATTTAACATTAAGTTCCAAAGTATCAACAGAGGAGGCGTCAGACAGATCGCCCAACCGAATCAAATCTTGAATATACTTAAGTTGATTCAAGAATATACCATGCGACGTAGTATGAACCTCTAAGCTAATGAAGTAAGTAAGTTGACCAAAATCTTTTATATAAAACATGGAGTGGAGATGTTGCCGAAGCTTCTGAATAAGATCGTGGTTAGATCCAAAAATAATAATGTCATCCATGTATACCAACAAAAAAACGATACCAGCAGTACTCTTGTGAAAGAACAAAAATGCGTCATACCGACTCTGAATAAAGGAGAAATCCAAAAGAGTGTGACAAAACTTGTTAAACCAAGCCCAAGGTGCCTGCTTAAGACCATATAAAGAGCGTTTTAGCTTACAGACAAAGTCATCGGAGTGAAGTAGCATACCAGAAGGAAGTTTCATGTTAATGTCTTCCTTGAGATATCCATGTAAAAACGCATTCTTTACATCCATTTGATGAAGAAACCAAGACTGAGAAGCAGCAAGAGATAACAAGAGTCGAACGGTGGTCATTTTAGCAACATGAGCAAATGTTTCATCATAGTCGATTTCATACTCTTGACGGTTACCCAAGGCAACTAACCGAGCCTTATAGCGTTCAAGAGAACCATTAGAGCGAAGCTTGACCGAATATACCCATTTACTCCCGATGGGTTTCACAGTTGGCAGATATGGTACAATATCCCAAGTGTGATTGGCTTCAAGAGTCTCAAGTTCTGTATTCATTGCCTGTTGCCAACACTCTTATTCCATAGCCTGTCTATAAGATGTAGGAATGGAAATCGAGTCAAGAGTAGCAGACATAGAGCTATGGGAATAGAAATCATACCTATCTGGAGGTCGAGGAACACGAGAGGTACGACGAAGAGCGACGGAGGTGGAAGATCATCTGGTGAAGAATCCGATGTCGAAGGTGGAGGATCAGGGGGCGTAAGGAAACAGATGTTGGAGAAGGAAGCTCGGGAGTGTTGACTGGTGCGGGATGCCTACGAGAGTAAACAAAACCAGGCTTGTATCGAGAGAATTCAGTAGGAAAATCAGGCAATACAGTGAACATAGGAGGGGATACAATGATATCGGAGGTGAAGAAAGATTGTTTTTTAAAAAAAACAACATTACGGGAGATCCTAATCCGATGTGCGGTAGGGTCATAAAAGACATAGCCTTTATGTGTCCCACCATGTCCTAGAAATGAACCCTTGACAGATTGAGGTGTAAGTTTTGTCCTCTCATGCGGTGGTAAATGAACAAAACAAACACATCCAAAAGGACGAAGATGAGAATAAGTGGGGTGATGACCAAATAGCTTATAATATGGAGAAACATTATCAATAGTGGGAGAAGGTNAGGAAGTTTCATGTTAATGTCTTCCTTGAGATCTCCATGTAAAAACGCATTCTTTACATCCATTTGATGAAGAAACCAAGACTGAGAACCAGGAAGAGATAACAAGAGTCGAACGGTGGTCATTTTAGCAACATGAGCAAATGTTTCATCATAGTCAATTCCATACTCTTGACGGTTACCCAAGGCAACTAACCGAGCCTTATAGCGTTCAAGAGAACCATCAGAGCGAAGCTTGACCGAATATACCCATTTACTCCCGATGGGTTTCACAGTTGGCAGTATGGTACAATATCCCAAGTGTGATTGGCTTCAAGAGCCTCAAGTTCTGTATTCATTGCCTGTTGCCAACACTCTTATTCCATAGCCTGTCTATAAGATATAGGAATGGAAATCGAGTCAAGAGTGCAGACATAGAGCTATGGGAAGAGAAATCATACCTATCTGGAGGTCGAGGAACACGAGAGGTACGACGAAGAGCGACGGAGGTGGAAGATCATCTGGTGAAGAATCCGATGTCGAAGGTGGAGGATCAGGGGGCGTAAGGAAACAGATGTTGGAGAAGGAAGCCCGGGAGTGTTGACTGGTGCTGGATGCCTACGAGAGTAAACAAAACCAGGCTTGTATCGAGAGAATTCAGTAGGAAAAATCAGGCAATACAGTGAACATAGGATGGGAGACAATGATATCGGAGGTGAAGAAAGATTGTTTTTCAAAAAAAACAACATTACGGGAGATCCTAATCCGATGTGCGGTAGGGTCATAAAAGACATAGCCTTTCCGTGTCCCACCATGTCCTAGAAATGCACACTTGACAGATTGAGGTGTAAGTTTTGTCCTCTCATGCGGTGGTAAATGAACAAAACAAACACATCCAAAAGGACGAAGATGAGAATAAGTGGGGTGATGACCAAAGAGCTTATAATATGGAGAAACATTATCAATAGTGGGAGAAGGTAACTGATTTATGAGATGAACAACGGTAGATAACGCTTCACACCAAAAACGAGAAGGAACAGAAGACTCAATCAGAAGAGCTCTAACCATGTCAAGAAGATGATGATTCTTGCGTTCCGTCACGCCGTTCTGTTGAGGAGTAGAAGGACAAGAGCGTTGGGAAATAATCCCTTTGGTCTGCAAGTAAGATTGGAACGCATTTGACATATATTTGCCTCCTGAATTAGACCG
>CAIGRF010365939.1:26146-36516 GCA_903798235.1 Fraxinus ornus | reverse complement strand
AATTCGTATATTCTTCCCACAAATGATCGATTAATGCAAATAATTTAAATTTAATTATTATTTTTAACATTTCAAATTTAATTTAAATGCAAATAATAATACTAATACTAATAATATCCTTTATAATAATAGTAATAATAGTAATAATAATTGTATTAAAAATTATATAATGAAAATGACACAAATACCCTCAAAAACTAATTTTGTCAAAGTAAAAGAAAGGGTATATTGGACTTTGCACCATTTGAAACTTTTGCTTTCCAAAATGATGCAAAAGATGATGTAGCATTGGAGACCACTTTGCACCAAATTTTGGTGCAAAGGGATCTCCATTGGAGATGACCTAAGTTTTTCATAAAACAAGTGGTTGGTAGCCTGTTAAAGCAACCAACCAACCATTAAATCTCATATCTCATGAAATTATTTGTCTCGCGTTCTTACAAAACTCTTGTTTCTACGTATTTATTTTCGATCACACTTTCACACAATAAAATACTTTACACGTAAATGTAAAAAATTTATCTACTTTTTAACCACACATAATATATTAAATATTACATTAAGTGATAATAATTTTTTGGATAATTGAAGCGCTACTACAATTCAATTATTTCAATAATATCTTAGTTATTTTTTTAATATGTATTTAATTTACAAACTATAATAAATATTATAATTAATTCTCAATTAATTAACACTTACTTCCGTTTATTAATATTAATTAAAATTTCACATTCAAGAATATAGTTCATTATTCACTTCTATATATACTAATTCACATCCATTTTCATTTAATTGAAAAGTAAATTATATTCACTTAATATAAATAATTTTAACATTCATTGTCACGTATATATTCATTGTTATTAATTGTAAATTAATTAACATTCACATTAATTCATATATCATATTTGTCATTCATCTTCATTTATGCATTTAGTTGAAATTTTAATATTCACGTTCAAGTATACATTTCACTATTTACGTGCATGTATAATAATTAACATTTATTTTCAGAGACCTACATTTCTTTCATACTTAGATAAAAATGGTAAATGAAGGTCAATATTACTTTCACGTAACTTATAAAACATTTCATAATGATGTGCAACGCACATTCAACTCTGATTAGTTCTCCAAAAATTCACTATTCAAAATAAATTTTTTTTTTAAAAATGACCACCAAACAGAGGCTAAAATATCATATTCAAGATCAGCTACACGAATCAAACCCGGAATTATACAGGACCGGACTGCGAAAATATCCTCCCCAACACCACCCACGCACGCATGATCTATAACTCATCATTCTAATCATACAGCACAGCTGGGCTACTATGGTACCAACAGTTTATAAATAAAATTTATGATGGTAGGAATCACACGTGAGCACGGCAGGACTGGACCTTTCTGGTGTCTCACATTATTATAAAGTGATTAATAAGCAAAATACAAAGGCATCAACCATAAATAACTGTCCCCACCATTGTTACTGTCATAAACAGCCTGTCCAGCTCCCAACAGCCCCAGTATACCTATACATGGCCATTATAATAAATAAATCAACCCCGCCAAGGACATTCTCTTATACACCCAAAAAATTATATATCTAAATCGAGTCGAACCTATCAAACATGTTCAGAGGGTAACAAACTCCAACCGGTCCACGTGATCAAATAAAGATTGATAGGAATCCTACATAAACAGTCTGCACCTAGAGCACTGTCGGCAGAGAGATAAAAGGACAATTATGAACACAACTCTGAGGTGTGGTATACCAGTGAAGTGACTCACAAAATACTTAGCCTTAGCCCCTGTTTGACTCCCATATTTTAGAACTTAATTTACTTCAAACTCATTTTCAATCACACAATTCATTAACTTTTATCAAAATCTAATTTTCATCCAAACCAAACAAGGGTTTTATGCAAAAAATGGGTAGAAAGTTAACAAGAAGCGACAAGAATTGTACAAGTTATACTGCATACTTGATTATAGATAATTAAAATGGTGATGAAGGGAACTCAAGAAAGTGATCTCATATACATGGCCTTTTTATGACATACAACATAAAGGAATCGAAGCAAAAGAAAAAGAAAAACTACTATGATTTGGATCATTTACAAATGTAGCAGCACTGCAACCATGAATAAATGTTCAAAAAATGACAAAATACTTAGCTAATTGTTCGACTAGATAGATACTATTTTGGAAAAGGTAAGGCGCAGGACCTGTGATGCAAATCGCCACCGCCATTAGAAGGGACACGAGAAATCATACTGACATTTAAGGACTGATGTTGCATTCCCGCAAATATATGTGATCATAGTCAACAAATTTTGCCCAATAGTTACGAAACTTCGGTATGCCTATCTCAAGCCATGGCTTCAAGTTTCCATTATAATGTACGACTGCTGCTCGCTCAATCTCCTTCTGGGGTATACTGGGATTATAACCAAGGCCCAAGACATGCCAAGATTTATCCAGTGCATAAATTTGATTCCAAAAGGTTATCAAACCAGGTGGCAGAGTCCCGAGTTTCCATAACAGTCTGTCAACATTCTGAGCACAATACAGACAATTTTGCTTCAGGCTTACAGACAAAATTCCAAAAGCAAAATTTCAGAAATCAAAACGTTCACATGCAGTAAATGTTAAAGAATGTACTATATACCACTATTTGAATACTCAAAGCCATTACACACTGAATTTAATTGAATAATTAATTAAAAAAAGAGGCCATTTCCCAATTTAGGCATTATTTTTCATACCCTAATGTTAGTATTGAAAGCATATTAACTTGTAGGTTAGTTCATGTGGTCAATGAAAAAAAACGTGCATATAAGTCATAAGAGCAGGCTATACTAGTCTTGAAAAAAATTATACTCGTCTTACCAGATTCTGCCATTTGTGGTACACCCCTGTGATATTTTGCTTCCTCCATTCCTTAAGATCAAAGATATTCATTCCAAATGCCCAACCACAAGCACGGGGATTGAAGTTTTTAGAAATAACAGGATTCGAAAAGTTGAGGTAACGATCAAAGCGGTGGAAGCTTTCTCCACATGTCTCAACCACACCAATCACCTTTCCCTTTAGATCAAGATACCAAAGAGGAGTAAGATCCTTTTGGACCACTACATCATCATCTAAGAACAAAACCTTCTCCAGTTTTGGGAAAATTTCGGGAAGGTAAAACCGAAGATGATTCATGATAGAGAGGTACTTGGGATTTCTAAATTTCAAGTTTGAATCAGATTCAACACGACGACTCTTGAAGTAATAATCAATCATGGAGGGAGAACCCAACTGCTTAAGAACTGGACTGTAACTTGAGTTCAGCCATGTGAACTCTTCAACATTCTGAACCTGGATTGTAGCTTGGCCTGGTGGGTTTGCCAAAAACCACATCTTCATTGCAGCATAATTGAGCCTATCAGTGACAATGTGGAACACATGATCTGAAGGATTCTGCTTGGGATGAGACAAGAAGTTAACATTAAAAAAGAAAACTTCATAATTAGAATACATTCAGATGAAAAAAATATCAAAATTCTTTGCATAACCATAATGTAAAATCATTTTGGATTAACTGTTTCACCTTTGCATGAGATATAGTTGAATTTACAACAACCGCTGTTGCCAATATGTTATCTGAAAATAGGGCATAGTGGTACAGCTTGGGATCTTCTAATTTCTCTTCATTCAGAAAGTGCTGTTGAGAAGAATTCAACATGAAATAGTCCGTTGAAAGGCGCAAAGGAAGACAATGAAGTCCTTTAGGAAGTGTTTTGGCAGTTAAATGTGTCAAAAACAAGGCCTGTTTCCTGTGGACTCGAAGCTGATCTTCAGTTGAATGGAGCATTGCAC
The DNA here is from genome assembly GCA_903798235.1 of Fraxinus ornus. Taxonomy (NCBI): domain Eukaryota; kingdom Viridiplantae; phylum Streptophyta; class Magnoliopsida; order Lamiales; family Oleaceae; genus Fraxinus; species Fraxinus ornus. The sequence goes on along the minus strand of CAIGRF010365939.1, from coordinate 32,646 downwards.
GAAGCTTCTTTGCCACAGCAGCACAATCATCTTGTATTTGCTTGCCTTTTGACAAAGTAAGCTCCATAGATTTCAACTTCTCATAGGCACTAAAATTAGATGGTAATTCATATTAATGGACGATAGCACAAGAACATGAAAATTTAAACAAAACAGACAGACAACCCATAGTTGAACCAAAGAAAACACCTATTTGACAATTCCATGAGCTTTTTGATTTCTTATAAACATTTAGAAAGTTGTAATATTCAACAAAATGACTTACTTTCTGGGTAACTCAGAATCCTTGCTGGCGATCCCAAGTGCACGTTGAACTTCCTTCATACGCAATCGGAGCTCCCTAATAAAATGGGCATTATTTCGAGTTGCTGATAGGGAAAGATAAACCTTTCCTCTAATGAGCTGATCTTTAAGAAGACGAACATGCGCATCTGGCAAAATTGATTGTTCATTCTGTTTCGCAGTTGTAGTTTTTGCTTGCTCCAATGTACTGTCTTTCCCAGAGATTTGGGAATGATGTCGCCCATGTTTTGTTGCCTAAGGAAGATCAGAGAGAGAAAATTGGGAATTTAGACACAAGGTAAAGCCCACTACATGCCCAAATCCAAAGAAAACAAAATATGAGGGAACTACGAAGCCAACCTATAGGCCTCAAGGCTATAACCCATACATCTAAAATACATTCTAGAATTGCATCAATATCAGAACTAAATTTCCATTCCAACCAGTGTTCCAACAGTCATGTGCATTAGGAAATGCAAAGGTACTATCAAAAGAATATGTTTACATTAAGGTAAATCTAAGAACTCCATTTTAAAACAAATTCAGTCTTTGACACTTTTCAATACTAGACTAGAGGTCATAACAAGATAACTTAAACATGAATTTGACAGAACCCCAACCCCCTTCTTCTTCCCCTCATCTCTTCATACAGAACATAAAGATAGATAATCTATACCCTAAAAGCAGATTTTGATGCTTGACAATCCAATATACATCAGATCACCATGCATCATCCAGAATGGAAAGTAAGAAAATTGCACATCTCAAACCTAAACATGAAAATCTAAGCAAGGGATTTATGAATTATGGCATATTAGGAATGAAAATCACAGCAGGAACAGTAAGGTACATGAACACAAAGAATTAACCTTGTCTAAGGAAACATTCTCCATCGTGTGCTCCGAATCCTGTGACTTCATTTCTTTCTTTGCTTCAGTTTCTGTTTCCCAACTTCCATTTTGACCAATTGATTTGGTCTTCTGTGAACTTCTTCCATCGGTCCGAGTTTCAAGGACCATATCAGTCACCTGTCTTATGGGATTCTCATCATCCACAGACTGATTGTCTCTGCTATTGGTGTTTGTGGTTGATAACGTGGTTTGGCCTTCCATAGATTCTGTTGACGCTATTTGTATTAATTTGTAAAGTTTAAGTTGACAGAACCACAACCCAAAATTCAATCTAATTCAAGTCATGGGAAAATGTAGGTAATAAAAAGATAAAGATGTGAATAAGTACCTTCAGCAAGCTGTCTGGTGACATGGGCATTCTCCCCATCAGCAGCATCAGAATAATTTGAAAGAGATGGAGTTGAATTCTCTGAATAAACAATGCCCAATGGTTCTTCCAGTATTGCAGAAGACTCCTGTCAAATAAACCAGAAAAGTAAAGATCTGAGATTCCATAATTGGTTAAGAACAGGAAAATCAAAATACTATTAATATATACCTGAGGCAGTACATTTAAAGGTGAGGAAATACCACCAAATGTCTGCAAATAGAAAATGCAAGAATTGGAAAGTTATCTTTACCCATTACTTAGAACAAGGCATAAATCTACAGTTATAGGGTCACAAAGAGTGACTTACAAAGGGTGAAACATCTTCAATAAATTCAATTTTAGCTGCAACGCAGAAAGAGAAATACAATTCAAACAAACATTAGAATACTTTTACAAACTAAAGAGTTAAAAGAAGAGGAAATAAAGACGAAAAAGAACAGGGAAAATAGAGCATTACAAGAAGAGGAAGTAAAATAGGTTGCAAGAGTGTCGGTGTAGATAACAATAGGAGCAAGAACAGTCACCATAAGCAAAAAAACCACTGATTTTCTCAGCTTCAACTTCATCTTCCTATCCTTATACCCTCACACTAGCAAGCCTCAAGGTCTCAAGACCAAATCTTTAAGCCCTAAAATCGTTAATACAAACATCCCAGCGAAGGGGAAGTGAAGAATTTCTTGAAAACCAAGCTTTTCTCCTGAATTTTGACAGAATTTTTAGATTAAAGAAAGCCTCAAGAAAAGGAGTGTGGATTCTAGGTCTTTAATGGAGTATATCTGTATAAAGAATCTTTCTTACATTGGTAGCAAAACAGACAAGAAATGTCGGATGGTCAAAACCCACAGCAACAGAAACAGCCAGTGAAATTAAAAAAAGTAAGAATCTTTAAATAACTTGACTCCGAGACAATCTGTTCAAAACAAGGGAGAGCAAGAGTCAGATGAGGATGTTCTGCGAAGAGGAAAGGAGATGATGGATAAGTTTTCTTTCTTTTTCTTTTATAATGCGGATGTCAATTCACTGAATTGGGATTTGGGCGGTGCGTGTTTTACTCTTGTCGTTTTAATTATTAGTACTTTCCTCTTTTCATTTCTTTTCTTTACGCTGTAATTTTAGACGTTAAGCCCATGTTTGGGTCACATTTTTTTTTTCATTCTTATTTTTCTACTCATTTTTAATCACACATTCTTTAATAAAATAATATTTTCCATCACATCAATAACTTTTCCTTCTTTTTCAATCACATATTCTCCATCACACAACCAAAAGAATGCATTCTTTTGAAAATAATGTGCACCAAACGGGGGCTAAGAAAGTTTAAATAATCTTAAACCCATAACAAAACAATTAAGCTACTTGTACAAATGTGTGTTGAGAAAATGATGTGACAAAATCTAGATTATTAATTTCAAAAACGATTTTTTAAATCATTGATCAAAATGTTGCCAACACGTATTTTGTACAACAATTTTGTAACATAACTTTGTACAAGTAGCATGACTCATAACAAAATTATTAGTACAACTATAATTCTTGCTAAAATAGAGCCATGTTTGGATACAGTTTATGGTCCGTTTGATAGGTAAAGTGGAAAGAAATTATAATTTCATGTTAGTTGAAAAATAAAAATCCATCAAATCCATAAGAATTCGTTTTCCATGATAAAAAAAGAAAATGCAGTTTAAAGTGATTGTACTTTGAAATTCGATTTTCATTTTCACGTTGCAATCAAACGATTAAAGTAAAATTCGTTTTTCTCGAATGTGACATTTTCCATGAAATTCGCTGTAATGAAAAGGGACCTTATATGTTTTTATTTTTTAGCAAGTCCAAGACCTACACTTGCCATAAGTAAGAGGTAAGTTACGCAAAGTGTCGGTCCTCCACTTTGTGCACTTTCAAGAAAGTTTCATGATTAATAATACTATAATTCTTGCTAAATTAGGGCCATGTTGATGTTACTTAAATTGAAAATTAGTAAGGATAAATCACTTTATTTTATTCGGGTAATTCAACTTTAATTTTGTTTAATCGAATAACTACATACTTCAATCAGTTACTCAACACTTTATTTTAATTTTAATTGAAAAATTATATATTAATTTAATTTCAATTAAGACAACTTTGTCAATTACAATAATGATATTTGATGATGTGATGGTCTATGAATGTTAGTCATTACATGTAATAGTTGGTTCCATAATGTGAAATAAACAAAACTTCATTAAATAAATAGTGGACATCTTTTATTTACCATCATGTCATCAATTTTAGTATGTCCAAGTGAAGAAATTAGATGGAATTAACTTTTTGAAATCAAATTAATGTGTAGTTATCTGATAGAATAAAATTGAAGTACGGTTATCTTATTGAAATATATTGAAAGTATAGTTGCTACGAATGGATGTTTATTGGATCAAATACTAGAGAATGAAAAATGTATATCTTTTCACGGGAGAATTTCAGGTCATTTTTAGTTTTCAAAAATAATGAAAACACTTACCTATTTTCAGAAACAAATTTTTAAAAACGAGTTTAAAATTTACAAAGAAAATGGAAAAAGCCAAAAAAATCGTTTTGGTTGTTATCAGTTAAAACTTCATTTTTTTTTTTTCAAAATAACAGAAAGAGTGCATTTTCAACAATCTCAAAATAGACACTCAAAACACAAAATTCAAAACTACAAATTAAAATACGAAGAGAACAGCCCATAAGTAACCCAAATGCTACAAGAGGCCTGCTTCACGTCCAGGCTTTAAATATATTGAAAGTATAGTTGCTGCGAATGGATGTTTATTGGATCAAATACTAGAGAATGAAAAATGTGTATCCTTTCACTGGAGAATTTCAGGTCATTTTCAGTTTTCAAAAGTAATGAAAACACGTTTACTTACTTATTTTCAGAAATAAATTTCCAAAAACGAGTTTAAAATTTACAAAGAAAATGAAAAACGCCAAAAAAAATCGTTTTGGTTGTTTTCAATTAAAACCAAGCCAAAACTTCATTTTTTTTAAAACATTTTTTCAAAATAACACAAAGAACGCGTTTTTAGCAATCTCAAAATAAACACTCAAAACTAAAAATTCAAAACTAAAAATTAAAATACGAAGAGAACAGCCTATAAGTAACCCAAATGCTACAATATCCTACTTATCCATAGGTTAGGGCATTATGCTGCAAAGTTTTCAATGGACGTGTTTGATATATATTTTATGACAATAATTTTTGTAAGAAAAATTTTTTTTTTTTTTTTGAAGAATATCTAGTTAAAAAGTTGAAAAAAATTATGGACTCACATGCAAAATTATTTTATTGAAAGAATATATGATTGAAAATAAATTTGAAGAAAAATACATTTTTAATAATCTCTACCAAACAAGTACATAATTTTTTATTTTTGGGTTAAAGTTCCCATATAGATGCTCCTATACGGTACAGTATGTGAAATACATATAATATCTTTGCTCGAGTTTGGGCTCCATTTTAATTTTAATATATTTTTTCTTTTTTCATTTTGATCACATATTTTTCAATAAAATAAACACGTAAATCGAAAAAAATATTATTTTTTAACTACACATTCTCTAAAAAAATCACTAATTCATAATGCATTTCCCTTGAGCCCAAACAGTTGTATAAAGCATTGGGGAATCTCGATGGGACCAAAAAATATAAATACAAAAAAAAAAAAAAAAGCAATAATCTGAAGCTGGGTAATTTTATACAAACAGTTTCTATACTTTGTTGAAGCCAATTTCAAGAGGCTGGTCAATCACCGAGCTCCAAATGCAATCCACTGGTTCTTGAAACATGCATAAATAATTCTCATCGTGTAATCATCGCCAAAATTCTGATCAAGTGATGAGCAAACACAAGAATTCTCTACACAAAACTGATCAAGATTTTCTGTAAAAATGCTGGGAATTTCATATAAACATGTACCAAATGTGTCTTGGATTTCCAAATATTCATCACTTTTAAAGATCACACTCTCGTTTAGCCAAGGAAAATCGAAAACTCCACCCTCTTTGCAGCACTCAGATTCTGGCTTCTTTTCTTTATTGGTTTCTCGTTTTTCTTCTTCTTCTTCTCCTTCTTCTCTCCTTCTCCTTCTGTTCTCTCTCTCCATCGATTCTGTATCTTGAAAACACGAAAACCCGAACAAACAACTTTGGACGATTGCTACTTACATAAATGAATCAAACAGCACACACACACACATATACACTATGGGATTTGGAGCTAAATGAAACCGTTTTTATCCACACAAAAATAGTACATAAAAAATGCACGCCATCTGTCAAGCCTTTTACCAGAGCATAGTTCTCTCCGCCTTTCCTTCGATCTCTCTTTTTTTGTGCATTCGAATTAGAGGCCATAAAATTTGTGCATTGCTTGTTCTCTACTTCCTTAATATTTGTGACTATTCTTTAATCAAAATGATGCAAGCAAGTTATGTATAACTTTTGGCTTAAGAAAATGCGAGAAAAAAAATACGTGTCAACAATTTTATTAAATAGGTGTATGCGTGTTTCTATTTTTGTCAATAAATCGATTATTTTTTTTTACTCCATCGAGACAAGATGAAAGGGGTTAGAGTTCTCCCACCATGATATAAATAAAATATAAATGAATACAATGTAGGGGTAAAACTCCAACGTCCGTCAAAGTTATGAAAATTTAAAGCAATAATGAAGATGTACTATTTTACAAAGTGGAAATTACACTAGACCAGATCTTTAAATATCAGTTTTTATAAATCAAGTTTAGAAGTTATTTAATCAATTTTCAGGTTATTAATTTTAATTAAATAAGGATTATCCTAATTAATGAAGCGCGTATCCCGTTAAACGTGGGTTTCAAATTGGTGTATATCAAAACTTCCATTTTTACTAAACCCCTATTTTCGCTCAAGATTCTCCACCTTATTCGCGCC
>CAIGRF010365939.1:4587-21198 GCA_903798235.1 Fraxinus ornus | reverse complement strand
TGGAGATTGATATGTTATTATATTAGAATTAATGTTTTCCCTAATTACTAAATACCTGAGTTTCGAAACTTTCAATCTTAATGCCTGATTATTGATTTTGTCATAGTAAATGCCTGATCCATGATTTTTTCCCTTTTACAAATGTGAAATATAAAACAAAAAAAGCCTTAAGGCCTATAAACGTTGGAAGTCCATATTTGTCAATTTGTATTAGGACATGAAGTCTTTGGGCTCAAGATTTTCATACTCTTGATAGAAGTGTAGCTCACACCCCTATGCAGCTAGTAAGTCGTCATCTTGATTTTCATTACGATAAATATGAAAATTAGTAGCACGATCGAAAGAGACTAGGTGCTTAAAAGTAGCTTGGATGGACCAAGTCCTCCAAGTGTGATGCGTTGAATTATAGAGTATGTTCGTTAGAGATTAAAATTGAAAAACTAGCCGTTATTGTTGACTTATTAGACGAATGAGACCCAATAACGGCTATATTTTCAATTTTAATTGGATTAAAATTGGTACTAAACAAGCTCATAATAGAAAAATCTGCCTCTATCCATAAACATGAGAGTCCAAAACAATGTGCAAAAATGATCTCATAAAAAATGGCTCGTAGCTCAGCCTCAAGTACTGTATGATGAGAAGAAAGAACGAACATGTCGTCTAGAGTGATATCGAAGATACCACACCACTAACAAAATCTTACCTAAGACATTCATTGACGTTGATATTGTAGGATGGATCCCACTAGTGGAGTGTGCCAGAATAGGAGTGTGGGAGTACGTGATTGTAATACCAGATAAATGATTATGAGCTATATCCAAAATAACTAGTTTGATTAACAATCCAAATGCCAGATACTTGATGATACTAACAACATTGTTCTTGAAATAAATAGAAAAAAAATTAATTATAACTTAAACTTATAAACATTCGGTTCTTCACCAATCTAGACATTATTCATTCAATAAAGAATTCTAAAAGAAAAAAGAACAAAAAAATTCTAGATATTAGTAATGGGTTAAGCCCAATCAAGAGACTGCTATTGGACTCCTCACATAATGCTTGCCATCTGACCATAATAATTCCCCAAACACGTATTCACCATCATTTCCAGATTTCTTGGATTTTATCATCAGCTTGAAGCTCTTTTCTTCACCAATCTTATCAAACTTCAAGATATTGGGTTCCACAGAAACTGAAAATCCTGCCGGTTGACGGATACGGACTGCATAAATGCCCGGTGTGCCAACATTTTTCAATTTTCTGTGCACCGTGACTGATCCAGACAGATTTGGTACTGTTATAGAAGGGTAGTTGAAGTTCAGTATACTATACTTCTCTGGACAATCATAAGGCTTATTTGATCCTGTGAAACTGCTAAGCAGTGTCTGGTTGTAACCAATGCCACAAAGGAAGTCCAAGTAATCGTTGACGCTCAAGTCGTAGACTAATCCTGGATTCATGGCACGGTTTGGTCGAATATGTCCAGAACCATATGCGAACGGTGTTGCTTTTTCCTCACCTGCATCGGTCATTGGATTCTCCGTGTTGTCTCTTGTTCTTGCTGTTTACATTGACCACGAAATGTGTTAAGAATGAGGAAATAGCTTATCATGGCGATGATCACGATGAGAATTAAAAGTTTTTACCAGTTGTCATAATGGCAGATTTGATTGCTGCTGGACTCCATTTGGGGTATATGGTCTTTAGTAATCCCACTACACCAGAAACATGAGGGCAGGACATAGAGGTCCCGGATTCTGTAATAAAGGGAGTCGTACGGGTATCAAACAGATTATCTGTAGGGCTTGTTCCTTCAGAGTAGGCAGCGATGATATTTACTCCAGGAGCAGTAATATCAGGCTGGAGACAAAATGGACTTCAGTTTAGTAACAAAACTCGACAATACAATAGATAAGATTTTGGTCCATTCTATGAATAAGACGATGAATAAAAAGCCAAGTTACATGACCTTGAGAATTTCGGGATTAACAGTATTTGGTCCCCTGGAAGAGAAAGAAGCCATAAACGGAGAAGGCTTAATGTTCACTGCTGCCTTAGGAGGTGTAAGCAATCCTAATGGATTCCTGCAAATATCAATATGATGATTAGTGTATGATCACAGGGAAGCAGGGGTCATCTCTCAGAAATACTTTTGTAACTTGTTTGGTAGAAAAGATTAGACACAAGGTAGAGAATAATGTAGAGAGAGCGATCTTACTTGCTTTTGTTGATGTAGGAAAAGAGAGCTACACCATCTGTATAATTTATTTGAGTGGCTGGAAGTACGTGAGGATCTGCGATGAGTTCATTGCCAGTTGTCTCGTCGTTGCAGAGAATCATGCCGGCAGCACCCGCTAGTTTAGCCTGCTCACCCTTATCCATTCTTGCATTTTCCCCCCTAAGACATACCAAAATCTTGCCCTTCACCTTCTTGGAGTCTAGTGATCCTGCCTTGCAGAGTATCCTGTATTAAATGATCAAATAATGCATCACCAATTATTTTCAAGAACACAATAAGTACCAAAATCATGGATTTTAAATAATAATGTTCTTACGCGTCCTCAGCCATCGCATGGGAAGCTTTAGCGTCTGCGGCACTAATAAGTGGATAAAATGTATCTTTTGGCAATGGTTTAGAAAGGCTCGTCCCCTGATAGTCAGCAGAGTAAAAAAGATAAGCTTGTGGAGAGCCTAAACAAACAAACTTCTGTACCGAAAAATGCTACCTTTAGGTACTGTCCATTTTGCAGTTTAACATATGCTTGAAATTCCCGATCAATGGTGCTTGCTCCTACTGTCAAAATCCATGGCGCGGTATTTGAAACGGATCCAGGGGTTGGTCCTGAATTTCCAGCAGAAGCTACCACTACTACACCGTTCCTAATAGCATGGAACGATCCAATTGCTATGCCATCATCAAAGTAATCAGAAGGATCACCACCCAGAGACACTGAAATCACATCAACACCATCATCTATTGCAGTATCAAATGCTTTCATGATATCAGAATCAAAGCATTCTGAGCCGTTGATTGGAGGAAAGCACACTCTGTATGCAGCTACTCGGGCTTTTGGTGAACCTCCTTTGGCCGTTCCATTTCCCACACCGAATACACTTGCTCCAGGGACAAAATTTCCACCTGCAGTGGATAGAGTGTGGGAGCCATGACCATCATAGTCTCGTGCCGTACTCACTTGAGAAGTAATATTGCCGCCATAGGCGGCATAACCTTTATTGAAGTACCTAGCTCCAATTAGTTTCCTGCCATTTTTTTCAGACAATAAATAAATTCGGTACTTTCTCTTATATTTCAATATTCTTGCAGAACATTTCCAAGTTGAGCAATGCATCTGAATACTGATATAAGCAGCAAACAAGCACTTAATTGATGTAAGAAAATATTGAAAAGCACACAATATCACTAACTCGGCAGAAGTGAGTCGAGACCCCCCATAACCGCGTGCGAACAAGAAAGAGAAATATAAATTAAAAAACTATAAAGATTAAGAAAAAGCTAGTAATGTCAGTAATTTTTTTGAAAATCTCTAAAACATTTTGTCTGCTTTATTTGCTAAAATCAAAGGCATCCAAAAAGTACATTATCTTCATGATATAAAGTTTTATTTTCTAAGGGCTTTATCTGAGTTCGCTTTCCATAGATATTAACTTGTTGAACCGTGTCATAAGGAGATTATGATAAAATATTCTATTGCATTACCATAAATAAAACTCCACTTGTTTCAATAACAAGTCGTTATCCTGAAAATTTATGCATAATCTATACAACTGATATGGAATTTTATTAGAATCTTACAGTGTTAAAATGAAAAGAACTGGTCAAAGAATGTAATGAAAAGAACAAAAGGCATAATCATTGAGAATAGATTCACATGACATTTTCTGCATGCCATTTCATGAAAGAAAAACTAATTTTGCAGAATCAAATTCTTCAATTAATTTAGTATTAGTATTATCAGAAAGGAGAAAAAGAAGATACCTATTGCAAGTGAATCCATCGTCGTGCTGACAAATTCCTTTCCACTTTGATGGAATGGGGCCTAACTCATTGTCAATAAAGCTCTTTGATTCAGGCCAAACACCTACCAAGGCCACCAGAAATTATCGATTTCATTATCAACTTTATATCCAAAAAATAATGGAGGATTTCATAAACAGATTTTCACAAAAGTTTAAAAGCTTCATTAATCAAACCAGTATCAAAATTCGCAATGATGGTGTCTTCTCCAAATCTGGCTTTCTTCCACAAGGAAGAGGGGTGAATCACACCATTCCTTTCCAGCATAAGAAAATCCCATGAATGGGTTGTGTGCAGATTTCTTCCTTGATTGGGGAAAATTGATACTACATCTGGATGGTCTACAATGACAGAAAAGTAGTGCTTTTTAATTATTGGTATGCAGTACTAATACGATTTCGTAGTTATTGTTCTTCTTTAGTACTATCCCGTGCCAAAACCCAATAACTGAAAATACATAAAGAACACAGGCGTGTATCATACTTGCAATCTCTGCTGCCTCCTCCTCTTCTAGCATTGCAGCAAAACCATTGATATGTTTACTATACGAGTAAAATATCGCATCCTCCACCTTCTCTTTACTGCAAGAAAACAGTAACATATTCAGGATCTTATGAAATTACAGATTAAAAGTTAAAATAAGAAGATTTTGGAGCAAAAAAAAAATAAAAAAAAATCCATACCTTCCTAAGACTGTACCAAGTAATTCATGGTGAGAGTCTGCAACCTTATTGAGTTGATCGGAAGTTACTTCTGTGCCATGTGAATGTCCTCCCAAGTACACAATATAAGACTGCAAAAGAAATAAGCCATAATTAACTTATAAGTAATTGCATGATGGAAAAATTCTCATTAACAAAAAACAGTACAATGTAAACCTTTTTGATGGCTAAAGCTGGTTCTTGATACGCAGCAAAAAGAGTGAACAGAACAAGAAAATTTGAAAACTTGACAAAAAACATTCTGCTTTTTCACTGTAAAAAGCCTGTCGTAATATTATTGTGCTTAAAAGTAAAGCACTGTACTTTTCTGTATACAGAGAAGAACCCTTTATCCGAATCAGAATTTCCTTTTTATAAGTAAAAGAAAAGAAGGAGAAGAAGAGAACAATTCAAACTTAAACTGAAGAGTCCTAAGCTAATTATAATTCATTTGTTAATAATTATTTTCAATGCAATACTATCCTTTTCTGATCTCTCTAACTTATAATCCGATCTTCTTGGATTACGGCTTGTTTAAAGTAAGTATTTGTGGCAAATTAGGATTCTTTTCAATGTTGAGAATCAATCCCATATTTTTCAATAAATTTACCATAATAAAATTAGGCAACCTTGGAATCAATTTTTAAGGCGCAATTTCATGCAAATTATGCATGTTTTTGTCAGTAATACTAAAAGAATCTGATGATATCAGAGTTTAAAAACTAGTTATTTACTTATAAGTAGATATAACAAGTAAGTTTTATTAATCTGCCAAACATGCCCAAATAATTGAAGAAACTGGTGAAATTCTAGGAAGAATAAGAATAAATCAGAGATTACTAACTTAAGTTATTTCAAGAAAATAAAGCAGAATACGCTCTTTAATTTTTATGACTAGAATAAGTGCTTATTTGTGGCCTGTTTCAAAGCAATATTCGTCGTAATATACGTTGTTTCTGCCAATATACCAAGTACAATATCTATCAGCAATAAATACAATGAACAATAAACTCACACAATTAGAACTTTATTTCTTTGAATTTAATTATAATTTTCCATCACAAAATTCATCACCAATTGTGGATTTTTAATTTCGAATTAATGGATTTTTTTTTAGCAAATTTGGTATATATGATGATCTTGAAAGAAATACTAGCAATAGATATTGTCCGTCAAAAATTTCATATATAAAAAATTCCATCACTAATCCATTAGATACTTAGAGCACGTCTGAGAAGTGTTTATAAAAATTTAAATTATAAATAAACATAAGTGAATAATGATTAAGTGAATAGTATTTATGGTTCCTCAAAATGTATGGGTAAAAATGTTTTGAATGTTACCTCTTTGGGGGTGTCCGAGTTGGTGGAGTAGGTGAACGTGGAGATCGAAGGTCACGAATTCGAATCCCCCTGCTAACACTTTCTCGGTCGAACCTGTCGCACCGGACTTTCTTAATGCGATTTTACCTCTCTTGTATGGTTTGCAGGCTACTGTATATGGAGTGTGGTTTACTCAGTGCGCACTCAGTGGTCAGGCCTCCGCTGGCGAGTAACGGCTTTGTAGGTTCCTACGTAAGAAAAAAGTGTTTTGAATGTCTACAAGTATTCATAAACACAACCCAAACATAGGTTTGATTCAATCCTCATAGTTTATGCCGGGTTCCATAGAGTCTACGGTGTAATCATAGAATTAAAAAACATTGTTGTTAAAGAATCATTAGCAAAAATTTAAGTACAATCGCCAAGATTCAGAAGGAGGGGCGTGGAACAAAGCTTTCCTTTATCAGAATCGTATTAAAAATACACTTGTTTTTCAAACTTTGCTTCTAATTACTGCTATGTAATCTTCATTAATGCATAGGTCATTAATATTTATGTCGTGTTATCCATCCATCACTGAGTTGAGTTTCGTCTCTTTACTTTAACAAAAATGTACACGTTACTGACAAAACTCCAATATCGCTTTCTTTCCATATCAAATCTCCCCATAACAAGAAAAGGCTACTGCATATACCCATTGGGACTTGCTTGGGAGTTTCGCGGTACGGGTTACGATTTTTTTTTTTTTTTTTTTTTAAGTATCGATTTTAGATGTTGAAATTTGGATGATTTTAGTAGCGATTTATAAAATAGTTTAGCCCATCTTTAGAGAGTTTACTATCTCCGAAAGTTTTCAAAAATAATAAAATTAAATATAGCTCATAAGAGTATCTCCAATAGGCCTATTTTTAAAGAGTATATTCTACCATTTGGAGAGCATCTATAAATTTAGAGAGTTGAAATTTTGAAGTACTCCAACAAGCTCTTTATATTTAATACTTAGTTTTACTACTCCCAAAAATCAAACTCTTTATATTTAACACTTAATTTTACTACTCCAAAAAATATTTATTATTTTTCTTTATCTTTTATTTTAACTAGCTTTTCTTTAGATTATTTTATTGCTTTCCTATATTGAAAATTGAAACTTTTTGAGTGCATTTAATTATAGAGAATTGGAGAGCCAAACCCACTCTCTAAATTAAAATGTTAATTTAAAGAGTCTCTTGGAGCATGATTTTAAATGTTGACTCTTTAAAATAGAGAGTATATCGAGTCTCTTGAATATGCTTTAAGTGAGTTTTATTTATAAGTTTAATTCTATACTTTTAAATAATTTTTTATACTTAAGTAAATTGTTACTTATAAATCATTTTTATATTTTATAAGTAACTATTGTCTTATTAGTATAATAAACAATTTTTTACACAGAAGTGAATTTTTACTCATGTAAAATTTTAATTTATAAGTAAATGTTTTGCTGATAAATAAATTTATTTTTATTCATGCTTTAATTTCGAATAAAATATATGGATAAAAAAAATTATTTTATAGATGATAAAATTGAAAGAGAATTTGAGAAATAACAAAAATTCGTTGATTTATGGATTGAGAAATTAGATTAAAATTATAGTGATTTTTAAATCAACCAAAATCAATGTCCAAAAAATTTACAAGCTCGAATTTTCTGAACCAATGTTTTATTAAAGAATGTGAAGTGACTATCAATATCTTCCTTTTAGATGGGGGTATGGCTAATCCGACCAGGGACCTTTCTGGTGTTGCCACTCACTTCAAACTTGCTTGTAGTTTGGCTGATTGCACGACACTCAACTATGGAGGATCTTGCTGCTTGCAATGGTCTTGGGGAGAAGGGAAATGTTTCTTATGCATTCAACAGCTGATGTAGGACAATTGACTTTGAAGTTTGAAGAAGAGATTGATAGAAAATTGGCTAAAAGAGCTGCCGCTCCAAAGAAATGGACATACCTTTTAGGTTGGGTGTCAAAATTTCTATTATAATATGTTTTCGGAAAGGTCTTTCAGTGGTCCATATCGTCCTAACCTAGGGTTCCCCTGCTAATGTCATTTCCAGCCTCAAATTCGGTGTTTCAGGCACATTGGCGGCCGTTGAAGTATTATCCTTCTTTTGGTTTTTGCGTTTTTATTTGTTTTGATTTAATGGATGTCTATTTTGGTCTTTTGCTTAAATTAGGGTTTTCGGAGAGGCTCTTTGTTATCTGAATAAGCATCGTTCGTTTTGGTTTTCTATTATTTTCTGATGGATTCTAGTTTTTACGTGCTTGGGGATTACGCTAGTAAACCCTTGAACTTCCGTTCTGCGTCAACAACTACTATCAATTAAAAAAAAAAAAAACAGAATCCTCGGTCTTGTGAGTTGTGAATTTGATTGCAGGTTTATTGTTGGGGTTACAGACGGTATTTTGTCGGTTTTCAGGTGAAATAGTGGAATGATTATATCACCATTGATTATTTAATTTATTTCTTGGGGGATTTGCTCGTTTCTCGTGTAATTGGAGGTTTCTAAGCAAAAATTTCAGGTTTCCCTCTTCTGAAACTGGAAAACATCAGAAAAGGAGAAGATATACTGCACAGATAATAGCATTTTAGATTAATTAGTTGTTACTTTCGATCAGCAATGGAGTCTTTTCTTATGGTTAATTATTGTGAATTGTGATAGTGAATGAAACTTGCAAGAATTTGCTTTAATATGTCTCTTTTCTTATGGTTAAATATGGATACTTCCATTAAATTCTTCAACGACTGATAGGGGTGTCAAAATAGCGGAGCCGGGCCGGCTGTAGCTCGACCAGGGATGGCCTTGGCAAACGGGCAGAATTTTTATTCAATATATTCCAGAAGACGTAGACATACAAACAATGGAGGATTTCATGTTCACAAACAATTCCACCATATCAATGCTTACAGCATTGGCTTAAACTTTGAAACATCACTCATAAAGCCTTATCCTGGTGCTTATCTGCATGCGACAGATCGGGCACAGGGGCAAGTCTCTACCACAGTCATAGCACGTCTGCAAAGATCAGCATGAAGTTTAAGAACTAGACGAAGCAAGAATATAAGACTTCAGATCCCACGTTCTCATTTCTGCTTACCTGATGTCCACATCCAAATGCAAGATCTCGCTTTTGCCAGTAACAAATTGAGCAGTTCTGTGAAGCAATGATGAATCATCAAGAAATCATGAAAACAAACTCATCTGAGTACTGAACTACAGGCGATGAAACAAAACTACATGAGTAGAGACGTTACCCTATTAGATGAACTTTCTGTTGGAATGGGAGAAGGTGGACAGGAAGCTGGATAATATTGTTGAAAGCTGCTCGACCGGAAATAATTTGCAGGGGGATTTGATGACCTGAAGTTCCCTGATGGAGGCGGTAAAGGAACTTTTGCAGGTATTCCTCTCCGGTTGCTGCAAAAAGGAATTGCAGTTAGCATTTTAAGATTCTTGGTTTTTCTTTCACCATTAGGCAAGAAACTAAAATAGAAGCATACACACCCAAGAAGTTGGAGCTCCAATGTTGCTCTGTATTGTAAAGGAATTTCCATTAATGAAGCCAAAGCAAACTCTGCTTCCTTCTGGGATAAAGGGGCTTTTCTAACCATGATTTCTGTAAAGTTAACAAACTGCGTTCCACAGAATGATGAAATGGTGATTTCCTTGTTTCTAGATAGCAAAAAACGAAATGAAACAAGCAAAAACACAGATTTATAACGGTTTACTTTCAATATGAAAGTTACGTCTACTAGACACTACAGGTTTTTACTGTCATGGATAAAAAGAAGATTACAACAGTGATCTTGTGCCTCATGGTCTTGTCACAGAAAACGAATCTCTAAAGATCAATTATATACTGTACGCATAAGAGGGCGATTGAATATAGATATAGAATAAGTAATATACCCTTGAACGAAAATGGGTAATTTCTGTAACTGCACACAGTTCAACTTGTTGAGCATGAATAATGCAGGGATTGAGGATGCTTGAAGGACCAGTTCTAACCTGAATATTATCAAAAGCCCTGGCCGGAATATTATCGTCAAACTTCTGCATCGTGTGCCATGGCCCATCACCAACTCCAACCAAGACTATTGACAATGGATAATCACTGCAATTGCGATAATACATGATACATCACTGAAAAATGTTTATCATTAACCTGATATTCATGTGAGGGAAACTATTCATTCAAAATATGCAACCTTGCTTTAACAATCGCATCAACTGTGCTTCTCTCTTGTGGACTTAACTGGCCAATGCTGGTGTCTACACTTCGTGTCACCTTCATTATTTTAAGAATGTCGGACTAGTGACCTTAGTCGATAATAGTATTCAATCCTCTTGGGGGTCGACTGGAAATGAGAAAACTAAAACAGAAACACAAAATCATGCCTAAACTAACCTGCCCATCAACGATGATCAGTAGAACATGATACTGACCTCCACTCTGATTAACTATCCCTATAGTAGTTTCAATTATCGGGGCATATGATGTTGGTCCTAGACAAACAGAAATCCGTTTCTCATAAAGAAATAATGTCACTAGTAATTTGCAAATTAAATAAGTAGATTGACCAACCTGCTAACCGAACGTTTGGAACAATATCTCTGTAACGAGATAGTACTTCCTCAAAGCCATTGCAGGGCTTGTTATCTGGATAAAAGCTGAATACATCTTGATCGTGCGTAGTTACTGCAAGATTATATTAAAGGTTAGAAATATGGGCGTAATATCATCCTAATGCACTTTCAAAATCGGCTTAATTCTTTTTGTATATATAAAAGTTCCAGTAATGCATACCATCACCAAAGCCAAAACAAGGAATAAGGTTATCCTCATCAAAAGCTGATAATGTCCTTCCAATAATTGAAATGGCATGTTCATATGGATTTAAGCCTTCACCAATATGATGCAGGCTCTTCTGGTTGAAAGAGTGCTTTCCCGTCCATTCATTACTTTTCGTGAAGTCTATTCCAATGATGAGGTTGGACGACTCTAGACCCGATTGAGCAAGAGCTTCTTTCACCTGAGGATATGGTTGAAACTTAGTGCTTGTTTGGGAAAGTTTTAAAAGTTGATAAAAAGCTGAGGTTAGAGTCAACAATTAATATTAACACATTTCACGGGCCAAAACTTTTATCAGTTTTCGACCTTACATTTTATCAACTTTTATCAAAATCTGTTAAAACTTTTATCAATAGCTTTGTCAAACAACCCATTAATCTTGATAATTAGACACCAGCAAAACAAAGTCCGAGTTTCTGCTGAACACATTCAAATCAAGAACTTACAATTGGGCATGACATGAAATAAAATATCAATTACAAGTCTAACCAGAAAGTTTCTAAGGCCATTTCTGTAAGAACTCAAAATCGAACCACTTTAAAACTTGTTGCAAATTATCTTACTGAGATAGTGTCTAAATTTTCATCCAGAAACAGAATTAGAAGCTTCGTCATAAATATGAATCACCAGCTAAAAGCAAAGAAATGCAATAGAGATAGTACCTGGTCAAGAGACCTGTAGTCGTCATCAATTCTCCTATATTTTGAGGTCAACTTCGTTCCATTCGAGTACATGGAATTTCCAGTAGACGAATATTGAGGCGAAGGGCAACATTGTGATCCATAACTAAATGAATCGCTGTGGTCATTATTGCTATATTTAGTCTGTTTTCCTCCCATTTAGCTTTCACAGTTTCTTCTACAGAAAATTGTTCCAAGGATTGAATGACGAGGGATATTACGGAACTGCAGGATCATAAATCATTGTTTAATCAGTTTAGCTTTTGGATGTTTCAGAAAGACATAAACATCAATTTTTTGTAAGGATCTTCAAGCATTTTGCAAACCTGAGGAGCAGAGGAAATGGAAATGAAATTATGAAAGACTCCCAGAAGAGGACGATGCAATGAACCCAAAACATCCATTTTTAATTTATGCTTAAGAGTTTGAAGAATTAAATAAAAATTAAAGGGCTGACTTTTCTTGGATTAGCTTTCTAACGTATGCAACAACATTCTGAATCTCTCATTACTTTGTTAATAACAAGAACTCACCAAGAAACTTCACGTTAATTTGACTCAGTACCAAAAAATTGAGATAATATTACCAAGAAACATCGCTTTTGCTGTCAACAGAACTGAGATTAGTGTAACCATATGTACCATGTACTCTGCACATTGGATTAAAGAAGAAAAAAAAACGTTAAAATTCGTTCATTGTATTGTTTAGCAATGTCTAACACTGCGTAGAAAGTGAGAGAATATCAAAGTTTGACCTGAGAATTTACCTGAAATATTCCAAATGATGAAAACAATGCAGTGTGGTAACAACAATTATTACATCTTTAAAGACAGCCACCTACAACTATATTTTTGTTATTAATTAATTTATTTGGGGTTTGTTTACTCTACAAATCCGATATTTAAGTGTGGTCTGTTTATAAAAGATTTTTTCAAACTGATATTGACACCCTTTTGAGAAAACATAATTTATATTATGATATTGGCACCCTTTTGCCAGGAAGTTGTCAAACAATTTCTGCAGTCTATTTTCCTTCTTTTCAATTAATGGAAACCAGAAAATTATAAAGAACGATGGTTCAAACTTCAAATTCAGAATATAAAAAATAAAGGAACGAAGCAGTCGAGAGCTTTCCTTTTAGATCGTGCACATGATCATGCAATGGCGGATCCAGGAATTCATTTGAGTTAGGACGGATCCTCGACGGCCACCCAATATATGATAAAAAGAAATTCCGGCGGAGCCAGCACAAGTAGCCTCCATGGCTCGCTAAGTTCTGGTTCCGCCACTGCTAGGTTAGAGATGGGTGTCTGGAAAATTGACTTGTTCAAGCACCATATGACTACATAAGCCCTTCGATAAAATTGCAACATCATGGCCTAGGAAACTCTTCAATGTCTAAAATCCCGTTGTGCTTTGTATCGAACAAGTCAAGTACCTGAAGAGTATAAACAGTGATGTGATGAATAGTAGTAAAAGGATTTCCCTCACACCATTAGTGATCACTCTACGAGGGCCAGTCGGCAACAAACCCAATGAAGTAACACGATTGTAATGCTTCTATTTCACTAGCACTGATTACATAAATATCAAACAGGAAAAATCAGAAGTCCCAAAGTCCTAACTCGTGCATAACATTGCTCAACTCATCTCTGCAAAATGTGAACTGCTATTTTCCATGGGGATCAGGGAAGATGAATTTGATAATGAAAATCGTAAAACTCCATCTTTAAACGATAAAAAATGTGAAACTATCTAGAAACTCTTGATCACTCTGATTACTGCTTAAGAAAATTGAAAAAGTATCCCTCGACAGTTTGGCAGATCACGCTCTTGGACTGTCAGTTTGGGACACATCCCGTGGCTTATCTGGTCTACGTCTTGAGAGGCAAAGGCGTAAACCTCAAGATTAGTCGTCGAAAGTGAACACTTGGATATATAAAAAAATTGAAAAAGTAACATTCGAAACAGTAAAATGATATACAAAAAGTTTCTCTAGATAAAGCTTCAGGAATTTCCAGGCCACATAGTTTCTTATATATCTTAGAATCAAAGCAAGTCACATTAGCAAAAAACGTGTATAACGCCCCAAAATCTATTTCATTTTGTTATTAAAACAAAAAGACTTGAACTGTCACCAAAATCTTCTTTTATCTAACTTAAGCTGAAATTTAACAATATTTCATAGATTTTGGGATTTGATTGGTAATGTTAATTCATCAACTTGAAATGAAATTTTTCATATATAATTATAAAAAAAACACTACGAATTTAAACTGTAAATTTTAACATGTCGAAAAGGCTCAATTGCCAAAATCTCTATGTGCAATTAAACATACACGATTCTTAAAATAAGATTTACCAAAATCTAAACATTTTGCTTGGCGATCCCACAAGCATCACTCGATCAGTCTTCCACGCATTCACATGACCTGTTCTAATCTGAAAAATTATTGTAAGAGTAAGTATTTTGGAAACATTCAATGAAAATATGTGCATATTCTTATTAACATGATATGAATATAAAAATACATAAGATACCAACATTTCTTAGATTTAGAGCAAACTTGTCGTGATATCCAATAGCTCAAGAAATATCTTAAGAATTTCTATATTCCCCAGGATTTAAATATTCGACCTAAAGGTCTATCCCGTAATATTTACATAAAAATTGACCCAAAAACTTTAGAGTATTTTATGCCAAAATTTATATAAACATCTAGAAAATAAGAATTTACCACCTACACAAAGTATTCTTACCTTAAATGATACTCAAAGAAATCTAAGAATGCAAATAATGAAGTTGCATAATTTTCTCAACAGTGTTCGTGTTAAGTGAAATTACAAATAATGAAATGATGTAAAATTTAAAGTGAAAATACTATACTAATTATATATACATAAACGTGACATTCATCAACCACTCAAACAAAATGCCAAAACGTCTCATGTCATAATAGTAAAGAATTAAATAAATCAATTTATTGCCTCCAACAATCAATCAAACGTCTACTACTTAAATGTAGAATTCAAAATTTTAATTAATTAATTTATTAATGAAATTGAAATTGAAATTAACGTTTTCTATTAAACAGGTAATAGTACACATTTTTCTAAAATGTTATTTTTATATATTATATGTATTAACAAAATATTAAAAGATAATCATTTTCTTTCGACTTGGACATAACAAGTTAAATTTTTTTTTTTTTGAGTTCAATTTATGTAATTTAATATGAGCTACAAAATCAGTATAATTTTGATATATTTTATCAATTTCTAAAATACCTAAATATTCAACCCAAATAAAAGTTACGATAAATTCTATAAAAAAAAATACATAAAAAAATAAATCTTTTATGCAAATAAATGGGTTGAGCTTATCACTTTAACTTTTGGACTTTAGTGTGATGACAATGCTAGACATAGATTGTTTCGCTTGCTAAATGACGAACATTAAGTTTAGGCCAACATGAAAGCAACATTAAGTTTACGCTCCATTCATATAAACCAAAGTCGAACCTATTCTTTCAATAACACAAGGACTATCGATGTTGCAGTACCAATCTTGTCAAGTAGTCTCTTTAACAGTCAAACTGCCATTTCCGTCACAAAAGGACTCAGCACACACGTTTGTAACGGAAACCTCGGGTGCTAGAAATCGAAGGTTTGATACCCATTGTCACAACCTTTAAAGGTTCGGGACCCAAGTGCAATTTTTCCAAGAAGAAAACAAAGAAAATAACCCATATTGAAGAATTATTCATCCTAGATTGCTAACTGGATGGAAAGGCTTCTGACGAGCGAACATGTCAAGAATCGAATATGACTACAGGTAATCTAGCCTCAATCTAATTGACTACATGTCACTGACTACAGGTAATCATGTCTACAGGTAATCTAGTTGACTACATGTAACTTCATGTTTGGTACACATTAAAATTTTATTTTCATTCTTCTACTTATTTTCAAACACATATTTTTTAATAAAATAATATTTTTCATCACATCAATAACTTTTTCTTCTTTTTCAACTATACATTCTTTATCAATCTACTATTCCAAAATACATTTTTTCAAAATAACGTGGCTAAAACACACTCTAATTTTGACTTCAAGTAATTTAGCCACAATCTAATTTGACTACAGGTAATCATGTTTTATTACCTTATAGAGTAAGACTGTATTGCAAGGGATTTCTGTAACACCCTTAAATTTCATACATGTTGAAGTGTTACCAAAAAATAATTTCGTTTATTTAAAATGCGGAACGATAAAATTTTTTAATAAAAAAATATTGGAACATTCATAAATTTAAATTTGAATTATAAAATCGTGCCTTTAAAAAATCTAATTTAAATTTGAATTATAAAATCGTGTCTTTAAAAAATCTAAACATTCTCAATTAATAAATTTAATATTAATATTATTGAACAAAACAAAACTACTAAATTTAAAGACAGTAAAACTTAATATTTTCGTATGTCGAAATTCCTGGGCAGTCCGCTGCACCATCCCACCACAACTCCAATCAACCCGAACTAGCATGTAAAAATTTGTAAGAGTGGATATTTTTTTAAAAAAACACCCAGTAAAATACGTACGGTTTCCATACACAGTTATATAACAATAACATATACAATTCATACCACATTTTTCTTTATGGAGTATATCGGTGACTAAACGAGATACACATCATTTCTCATTTTGAATTCCCAAAAGATTTAACATTTCGTTAGGTCGAATCCAAAGGTCCAGTGACAATTCATGCATAAATTATTGAATATAAAAGTATACGGAAATATACTACTTGCACAAAAGTATCTTACCTTGATCAAACGATGCTTTGAAAAAATATACTAGAAATTTACAACTGCTTTATATGAAAGCTACCGTGTAAAATTCTTTGGTGGTGAATTGTGGGATAATTGCACACTATTTATAGTTGAGATTCTCAATTGAATTTGTATACAA
>CAIGRF010365938.1:0-12358 GCA_903798235.1 Fraxinus ornus | reverse complement strand
CTCAATTTATCAATGCTTCTACCATTTAACGGTTCTAATAGGTGTGTAAAATCACACTTATCAGATACCATATTGGGTATCGAAGTTACTATAGTAGAGGTTACTATTTAAGTTAATCACATTATATCAAGAATGTGACAAATAAGTTCAAATATTTGAATATGAAAAAGTATAGTACCCCTCTTGATCCAAGATCTAAACTTATAAAGAATGATGGAAGAGCAATCGTTCAATTGGATTATGCAAGTGCTATATGGAGTCTTATGTATGCAGTTCAATACACAAGACCGAATATAGCATTTGCGATTAACCCTCGCAAAAAACATTGGAAAACCATTGGGAGAGTTCTTGGTTATGTAAATAAAACCAAAAACTTAGGTCTTCAATATTCTAAGGTCCCGACTATATTAAAGGAGGTTCAGTTTTTTTAAAATCTAAGATAAGAAACAAACATGCATAGCACATTCAACTATGGACACTGAATTTGTATTATTATTAGATATCGAGAAAGAATCTAAGTAGCTTAAGGGTCTACTATATGAGATACCTTAGGACCAAATAATATATCTTCAATATCTATGATGTGTGATAGTCAAGCCACATTAGCAAATGCAAACAATGAGATATACAATGGAAAGTCCAAACATGTGAATCTAAAATATAACTATGTAATGAAATTAATCAACGGTGAAATAATTTCTCTAAATTATGTTAAGTCAATTGAGAACCTAATGGATCATTTAATTAAACTTTTTAATAGATTTAGTTATATTTACTTCAAATATAATGTGGTTGAAACTCTTAAACTAAAAAAGATCTACCAATGGCGGTAATCCTACCTGTCATTATTAAAACAGTAATCTACAGGTTCAAAGAGTAACAACAAGTCATTAGATAAGTGGATAGTTTCAGCATTATAATTTCCGCAAGAACTTTATCCTAATTATATAATGCTGGTTGTTACTTAAAGGAGGGTTGAGCTTTAAAACTCTTAATGAAGTTCAGTACTAAGTACAAGTATTGCTAAAAGTAATAAAAATACTGAAAAACTTCACCTAGACAAACTTCGAAGTGGTACCGCATCAGTAGAGAGTTGGGGTTTCTCTATTAAAAGCTCAACGAATAGGATGAACGCAATTCCATGTTAGCGCTAAGTGAGTTTGATGAACTTGTAAACAGATGACATTTCGGTGTGTGATTTCATCGCTAATATAAGAAGGAATAACTGGTTCAAAGCTATTATGCTACATTTGGGAGAATTATGCTTTAGTTAGATTTAAATCAAAATATATCTAATCCTCATGCATAAATGTTGCTACTTTGAGTATGTGTATCATTATACAGTTGAACAAGTGAGAGATTGTTTCCAACTTATAATTATGAGTATATTGGAATGATAATACATCCATATGGGTGTGTCGAGCAAGTACGGAAACACCGAAAACAAAACGAGAAGAAAAAACGAGGAGTTGAATTTTTGGAAAGCTGGGCACTCGTTTACCTTCTTTTCAATAACCTTAGGCCAAAACGTTCGCCTGGGCTATCGCTTAGGCCAATATTTTGACTGTTGGGGTATGAAAAAATTATCCTTTTCACGAGCTATTGAACCCTTTTCGTGATGTATGAATGAGAATCAATGCTACCGTTTGACCCCCATTATTTGAAATTTTAATGGTCGGCATAGTGCCTTTTTTTTTTTGTGAAAATGTGTGGTTAAAATAGAAGAATTTTTTTTTTTTTGATTATGTGTAATATTATTTTATTGGAGAATGTATGTTTGATAAAAAGAGAGAAATAAAATAAATTATAATTTTAATGGGGGCCAAACAGGAGCTATATATATGAGATAGATTAACCACCAACAATTGAGATAATTCCATATTAAAAGAGATTTATCAAAGTATCTTTACATATTCAAACATCCATTGTGTTCTACAAGTTTTGGAAGTAAAACACTAATGTTTAAGTATTTTCTTCTTCAAAACTTGATCAATCTTACAAACCATTTTCCAAAAGTCTCATTAAGCACCAAAAAAAAATCTTAGAGGGAGCAAATATCTTTTGAGAACCACGATCTCGTGTTTGAGTCTTCTTACCTATTTCGGTGTTCTTGATTTTTCTTTTTGTTCTTCCAACATTATGTTTCCAAACATGTTTGGTTAAATTACTTTTAAGTACATCAAAGAAGTTACTTCTTTTGGAAGTAATTGTTCTCTAGTGTCAAAATAAGTATCTTCTATACAACTTTAAGCAATACAAAAATAAATAAATAAATAAATAAATAAAATAATATCATTGATTTAAAAACTTACTTATTATTTTACTTTTTAAGCTTTGAAAAACATGCTCATAGTATTCATATTAGAGCATCTCCAAGAGACTCTCTATTTTTAAAAAGAATATTCTATTATTTGGAGAGCATCTATAAATTTAGAGAGTTAAAATTTTGAAGTACTCCAACAAACTCTTTATATTTAACACTTAATTTTACTACTCCCAAAAAATATTTATTATTTTTCTTTATCTTTTATTTTGACTAACTTTTCTTTAGATTATTTTATTGTTTTCNATTCCCAAGAAATATTTATTATTTTTCTTTATATTTTATTTTAACTAGCTTTTCTTTGGATTATTTTATTGTTTTCATACATTGAAAATTAAAACTTTTTGAATGTATTTAATTATAGAGAGCGAGTTTGGCTCTCCAAATTTGGAGAGCCAAACCCACTCTCTAAATTAAAATGTTAATTTAAAGAGTCTCTTGGAGCATGATTTCAGATGTTGACTCTTTAAAATAGAGAGCATTTCATGTTTAAAGAGTCTCTTGGAGATGCTCTTAATGTCCTTCTCCAAAGAGTGAGCTGGAATGGAAAGATTGAAAAGGAAACCGAAAAACTAGGAGGAGGAAACAAACAATTGATAAAGTCACGGGACATGACTCAGGATCATCTTCTCCATCATCTACTACCAACTTAAATTTTGGTAACTTATTTTTGAAACCAGATGTCACCATATTCACCCCAAGTGGCTCTGGGAAAGGATTTTCATCCACTGCCATTTTCTTCTTAGCCTCAAACGTAATTCGCCCTGACTCAATAGCATCCTGCAACACATGACGAAAAACCAAACAATTATTAGTCATATGTGACCACGCACTGTGCCATTTACAATATTTTTTACCCTTAATTTGTTCAGGGTCTGGTAACTTATGCTGTCGCTCAACTTTATCTGCTTATCCTTATACAGTTTGTCAAATATAAGGTCAGCTTTGATCACATTAAATGAGAATACCCTAACCTTTTTATTTTCATTTTTTATAAGCTCATTCTTATCTGTCGTTCTAAATTTGGCCACTATAGGACAAGCATATGCATTGCCTTTAATTAATTCGGTCAGACATACTTCCGTCTGATTATAATATTCGTCATTAACAGCATGAACGTCGAAATTCGGGTCTCTATTCATTGGCTTGCCGGCTCCTTATCAGAATTTTTATGAAGCATAATGCTTTACATTTTCGTATCTTCAAACTTCAAACACCAATAGTCCCACTGGGCGTGCCATATTGTTTCGCACCGAAGCTCACGAACAATTAAAAGACTGAAACGATTGTGTAAGGAACAAACCTCTCGAGATAAAGTCCCAATGATTGGTGCTTTATTTATGAAGATTGCAGCTTACACGAAGCAAAATGCCTCCAGGGGCACAAGCACACAAGGCAGTCAAAAGTTTAAAGACAAGAAATTAAAGGAAACGAAATTACATAGTCTATGTTCGAGAATGATTTGATCGGGGGTTGCTTCTGTGTCTTCTCCTCTCTTTTATACTCCTTTGACGATTTTTTGTTGTGGAACCGTTTACCAACCTCTCGCCGCCGAGTAACAACCAACTTTCTCCATAATGGTTGACTTGTCAATAAACTGCCGCCTTTAACTGCTGCCATTACTTCCATTATTTAACTGCTTGCCTCCGAGATTCTTTGATCATGGAATGCGATGAAACCACCCATTACCTGTGTCAATAAACATCGCCTTGAATAAACTAGACATTATATTCGCTCAGATCCGGGGCGTCTCGCGAGATTGAGCGATGATGGGGTTGTCGCTCTGAATAACAACGAGACACTATATTCGCCCAGATCTTGGGCGTCTTGCAGGCTTGGGTGATAATGGGTCTCCGTTACATAACTTCATCTTGTGTTTTTCACATGGCCTCATTTGGGCATATTCCTCAAATTTCCTAATTGGCCTCCATTCTTTGGGCCATTTAACTGAGCCTTAGTTTTGTTAGTCAACACAAGTCTATACAGATATCTAAATTATCATCCAGTTCATTTGATGAATTAATTTTAAAAATGAAAAATCTTTCAAGGTAGAAAAATTTATTTGGAGTGGAATTAAGGAAATAGAGATCCTCCAGATTTTTAATAAAGTTTTTGTGTATAATCAAGTTTATTACCTTTTTCTCATAACAAAATTAGACATGTAAAACATTAATGGAAGTATACGCCAAATCATCAGACTATTTTCTTTGATCGTCTGACAAGATTTTGGAAAAACAAAATGTCATCTATGACTATTGAAACCTTTTGTTACACAAGTATTTCCTTTATTTTATGTTGGCAACAACAGAGATCTCCCTTTCCCTTAAAGACTCCCAAATCAAAATTGTGAGTGGTAATTATAAGGTTTACTTAGACCAAGAATGCACCATACATTAAACATGCCTAACAAGGCCTCATAGCGCTCTACTCAATGCAAGATACTTTTCATATTATAATAAAAGCCACAATCAAGTCTTGAAAGCAATCAATAAACACGATAGAATAGAAATAAGCACTCGTTACTTTTCCTTCGTAAAAGGGGGAAAGTAGAATATGCGAACATTTTAGGTCACAGGTTAACATTACTAAAAATTCAACTTACAACACAAAACATAAAGAGAAAAGACAATGATCAAAACATACAATATCAATTTAAAGTGCAAGCCGAATGAAAAATCCAATTCTCGTCAAATTTGGAGTCACTTTCAGTAATAGTCAAAAGATCTCCATCACTGTCTTCTTCTACAAGATTGACATTATCGAAATTTCCAGTTGTTCCTTCTGTTCTGTAGTAGGAAACCTTTTTCTCCACTCATAGCAATCCTCTCCATATGCCCCTTGTTATTGCAATACTAACATGCTTTATCAATGTTGTCATCCTGAACTCTGCCTTTTTCATGACCACCTGTCTTCCGCTCACGAACAACAAGACCCTCTGGACCTCAAATCCGACGATCGGATAATTCATCTTCTTTTTAGAATAAAGCGCATCATATACCTTATCAATAGTAAGAATATCCCGACTATAGAGAATAATATCTCTAAAAGTCACATATGAAAGTGAAAACGAACTTAACAATATCAGTCATAAATCCTCATCATCATATTTGACCTCCATGGTCTCCAAGTCAGTGACGATTCCCTTGAACACCGGTACATGATCTTTCAAAAATCCACCTATGTCAATCGATGAGAATATAAATGCTGCTTCAAGTGTAACTTGTCAACCTTTTTGTCATAGAAAGAACTCCAGTTTTAACCACAATCAGCAATACTTTTATCATTTATCATGTCCTGAAAAATTTGATTAGAATGATGAAGATGAATCTGTGATAGAGCTTTCCAATCCTTCTGTTGCTTCTCCTCCGCAGTAAATGTTGCGGGCATTCTATCTATCCCCAACAGAGTATCATCAAAGTCTAATTAAGGAAGAAACCACTTGTATCTTGCTCTGCCATAAATAAAAGCTACTATTTCAAACTTCATAGTTGTCATCCCTGAAACAATTGAACTCGTTCAAACCTCGTTTTAATAACCAATTTGGACCTCCCAAGGACCAACCAAAAAAATTCAGCTTTGATACTAATTGTTAGACACAACCAAGATGACAGAATCGATCTGATATAACTTGTTGAGAATTCGACCAAATAATTAAAGACGAGAATAATATAAGCAATATGAAAATGATGGATCACACAACAACCAAGATTTTTGTGGAAGAAGAAGAGAAATTACCAAGAAACTAAAATTATCTTTACAAGATTTCGATTGAGAAACAATGCTCTAAAGTTTCTAATATACACAACAATGATCTAATTATTATCTTGAATTCCTCTATAATCACTAAAAAGTCCACACCTTGTGGACTATTTATGGGGACGAAATCCTGGAGTTATGAATGAAGTAGAGTCCTTAATCCCAAAATCCTTATCCCAATCCATGATAAAATTTGATTTATTATCTATCCGAAGTTTTAAACCAAAATTATCTAAACATACTCCATGAACTACAATTCCAAATCACAAGGAATTTGAGTCACAACCTAACAATTTATTTATCCATGTAATTGGAGAACGAATCCTGAACTCAAATAATTGTCTACTATTTTACTTTCGGTTATGAACATACAGAAGTATTGACCCAATAATTACATTCTTTCTCATTGGCAAATCCAAAACTCAAGAGCTTACGAAAACAACTATTACTCCGTTATGAAGAAACCTAATTCATAAAGTAGCTAACATGGAGTTTAATTCTCTCTCACATGTCATGGCTAGAATTAAATTCTTAAACTAAATGATGTAGTCCAATATACTTCTCGATATATCAAATGTAATAGTATCACTATTCGAGAGATCATCTCTTCACAATCAAGACAATTCGAATATCCTAGTTGGTAGAGTAGTAACTATTATAACATTAACAGAATGGAGTCCCAACCCCTTATTCTACTACCGTTGACAATATCTTGAAGGCACTTTTACACATGCTTAAATCACGTGACTCCGTTTATAGAAATAAATATAATCATGTTATTTATTCAACAATAATTGAAACGTGTATACTTATCATCTGTATTGTTTCTCACAAAAGAATAACAGTTTTCATTGTTTAATTCTATGCTTTTGCATAATCGACATTTAACACTCATAATATAGAAGACAATATTCTACATTAGACTGCAATGACAGGTGTTAAAGCTACATGTTAACACGTTCATTAATGATTCTCACTTAATATATAATCATGGTGTTTATGGATTAATTATGTGTAATAATTAAACTATTAAAGTTAAGTCTGTTCTCTTAGACGAAAGGATAGAGGTTCCAACCTGATTAATTTGATTATGGCATGTAATTAACACGTTAATGATTCTTCATAAATGTATAATCCTCACCATACAAAGACACTTTTTTGAAGGTTGATGTTATATTTTTATTCTATTCACAATAGCATCCAAGTGCAATTTTTCTTTATTGATTGTACCAAAACATTAAATATGATGCTTAAAATAGTACTAATAAATCATAGAATCAATTGATTCACGATGTCACCATTTTCTTGAAGAGTTTGTCGAACCTAACCGTCTATTCATTTTCGCCAACTTTCTATCATGGTAAAGAATTAATCAAAAAATTATATTTTCTTGTCATTTATCGTTATTAGGTAAGGTTTCATCCTTCTCCTAACCTTCATACTTTATTTTTCAAATTTAATTTAGTAGTCAGAGTCCATGCCAAAATAAATACACAGGTGTATACAAAGGGCACTCAATTTTATTTTCAAATGAGGGTTCAACTCTTGTCATGGTGTAAGTAAAATATAATGCAAATTAACAATCAACGAACATGTGGTCTTAGGACGTATGGTGAAGGATTAATTCATTGTTATAATTTTGTCTGATTTCATTAATTGTTTTCTTTTAACCCGCCTAAAAGAGGAGCTTGACAGGGACTTTTACCAACTTATACTAATATATTGAAACCATAAAGTAGAAAGTATATTGTGTAGGGGTTTGATCCATTTCATCATATAAGGAGCTTCTTAATTTATTGGAATAAGGTTGAACATGATCTTGAAGAATTTGAGATAAATGGTTAAGCATGATTTATGAATCCAAAATGTTAGGTATATGATGTAATTGAAAAGTTTGTGAATAAAAGAGCCTAAAATTAATATGTTGTAAAAGTCAAGGAGTTAGTTACAAATAGTAAAAATTGTGTTATATTAGGACTAGGGTTCGAGAAAGGAAAAGAAGGAAAAAAGGCGCCGGAATCTAGCTAGAATATCGCCATGAGCTGGCTCGAGCGTCACAAAAAAAATTGTGTCACCCTCCTGTCGCCAAGACTTCGCTCAAGCGACATATTATCGGTAGTCTGTCGCCCAGCTTTCATTTGAGCGGCAGGGTTCTTCGAAAAACTTTAATTCGTGTTTTTAAGACTTTTTGTCCGGCTCATTCAACCCCAAAACCTAACCTATAAATACGAAACGTCTGTGAAAATAAATTCCAATGTTGATTATTATGAAAGACATATTTTCTTCATATCATCTTCGTTAAATTATCTTTCAACCTTCGTTCTGTGATTGGTTCTTGGCAGTGAAAATGTCAAATCCATAATCCAAATACCAAACTGCTGCTTCCTACACATTGTCACAAATCTGAAGATCAAGGGAAGGTGACTGGAGTTCTAGTCGTTGAAGAACGCGGAGTTCTTTATTGATCCACAGGATATACACGAATTGATAAAGTAGTGAATTGCTGTAGGATCGCACAATCTAGGAGGGCTTTGAAAACTATAGTTGGGAGTTAGTGCATGAGCACGAAATTCAAGAGAGTTATGAGAATTGCAGTCGGGAGATCAAAAAGTATTAGTGGTAGTCGTATCTGACGGACTGTATAAGTTTTAATTCGCTTATAGTGAATTGTTGAATGACAAAGTGCTCGTAGTTTTTACCTAGTTGAGGTTTCTCCGTGATCATTTCTTGTGTTTATTTATTGCTTTCACAGCTACAATATTTCAACATAGGAAAAATTATGTTTGATTAACCATCTAGAATACTGTTACTAATTAATTATTAAGTTTTTGATTCCTCATAATCATGTATTCACTTCCATCTAGGTGTAATTTGGGTCGAATCTCGTTATTTCACAAAAGATTTATGAATCGGATATTATATAGAATGTCAAAAAAAAAAAAAAAAAAGATAAAAATAACTAGATATATTAATTTGGTAAATTATTTTTTATTTATCACGTCATTGACGAAACAATAGACATAGCCCAGAACATATTTTGTTGTCAAGTGATTGTGTGTTGTCAATGGTATTTTTCCTTAACAATGTATTCCGTCATTGTGATATTTTTCAAGCTTTTCTTTAATTACCTTCTTAATGATTTAACATATAATTATTATATGGAGGATGCTAGAGGTACTACACTCTTTATTACATCCAATAGGGGGGCACCACATGACGTTTAAGTCACCCATGTAGTAAAGGGTGTAGTACATATAGAATAATCCTTATTATATATTCTATCTCTCTTTTTTCCCTATTATTTCTAACACTAAAATAGATGGCTTTCATTATTTCTGTCAAATGAATGTACATAAACTCAAAAGATATTCAATTATCACGTGGATCGACAAAAATAACTGAAGAAGATATCTGAGATTTGATCCAATATTCTTGAGAAATTCTATTGTCTTCTCCTTGTGCTGCCCTAAGGTTCTTAATGCACCATATATCTTGATCCCATGAAAATTTTCTCCAGTGTGGAATTGCCTCTCTAACAGGGTCCATTTGCCCTACCTCAGCTACCAGAACCCTACACTCTTTATCATCTCTGGCTATATTATGAGCAAATGCACAAAGAGATTTCATGAGATTAGAGCCATCCTTTCCTTCCATGTGAAGTCCATAAAGAAAATAAAACCCGAAATTCTCCAAAATATTTGGTACTGATGGGAATTTTAGCCATGGCATCAAGGCATCAATAACCCTACTTCCTAAACAGGCTGCATATGTTAGTCCTGAAACACCCTTCACTTGTAGCTTGTAAACTTCCTTGGTGTTCCATATGCTAAGCATCGCAAAACTCGCGGGTAAATCACCAGTTCTAGGGGTCCAATTTCTGAGGGAGTTCTTTGTCAAGGCCATGAAAGTGCCTAAAGTGAGTTTGTTATTCAAAAGACAATCGATGTCCTCAGGAAAGAACTCTGAGTGAGAAAATATTCGACGATATATTGATTCAGAAAGATGTGGAGAAACACTAACTATCGTGATACCCGAGCCTAATGGCTTGTAGTGAAGATGAACAGGCTGCACCAATACTTTAGGGTTTCTGAATTTGACATAGTTGCACTTTAAGGTGAACAAATTTAGGGAAGGCTGATTGCCACCATCTGTAGCCATGTATGCATAGTCAGCTCCATTTTGTCTACACCATTCTTCTAGTTGTTGAACAAGTTTTGTACCAATTCCAAGCCTCCTACATGTAAATATTGATTAATTAATTAAGTGATAATCTAATAAAATAATTACATTAAAATAATCCATAT
Organism: Fraxinus ornus; assembly: GCA_903798235.1. Taxonomy (NCBI): domain Eukaryota; kingdom Viridiplantae; phylum Streptophyta; class Magnoliopsida; order Lamiales; family Oleaceae; genus Fraxinus; species Fraxinus ornus. The sequence goes on along the minus strand of CAIGRF010365938.1, from coordinate 1,975 downwards.
ATTAATATATCATGATGTAAAAAATATGGATTTTTTTTAATCTTGCACTAGGCAACAGAGATAGATTACTAGATTTCCAGGTCTTTATTTAATCTCAGATATTATACAGAATATGTTCCAATAATAGAATTTATTCTAAAATAATATCAAATAAGATTTGATAAAAACAACCACTACAGTGTTTTGTCTGTTAATCCTTGTAAAAATTGTTCATAAGCGTTTATAACCTTCATTTCTATATTTGAAGGGATATATATGTTTGATAATGCGTGTAAATATACAATGAGTTGAAAAAAATGTTAGTTTTCCTTAGATATTTTGAAGTTATCATATTAATTAATTAATAATAGAAACCATATATCTTTATTGTGCATATGTTATGAAACGTGTGTTCCAAAGAGACGACTAATTCTGGGGAAGCTTCCCTGACAGCGCGATTACTCAAACAACAAAAGTCCTCCGGTAGGCTCATCCGAAGAACTCAATTGTATATCTACCATTGTTGACAAAGCAAGGTCATCCCCAAGGGAGAGCCCTTTTGTAGTCGTGGTTTCCCTTTATCCGGCACGTGCACGCGTGTGTATATATAGAGAAAGAGAGAGAAACCTGTGTTTAGATGAAACTCTGAGTCCGAGAATATAAGCCAGCTTCACATAGATTGGAAATTCATTTGAGCTTTTCATTCGCATTGTCACAGTTTTTACACACCCCCTAATAGTCCCCACAATTTCCTTTCTATTTCCATACTCTGCTACCTGTTGAACATTTACACTGTCATTACCTAAGATATAAGTTAAAAACATATATATATTGACAAGCAACTAAACTAAAAGAAATTTAAATACATATTTATATCTTCAGTTCCTTATATTTGTGCAATGTGTTCCTTAATATTGATCAATTCTATTGAGTTGTGTAGTAAGAAACATATACTTAAAGCAGTCTCAGAAAAGTGTGTCAAGTGACATGCAAACCTTACAATTCTAGTTTAGGGTTAAACTGAAGTTTTTACCAGCATAACATGTGATGAAAAATTTCGAAGACGGCAAATTGGGTCACCCATGAGATCGGTTATAAGTGTCGGTTTCCCACGCTGACCCACCTCGCACCGCCGCTCCAACTCCGCCACTAACACATTATCTCTTTCTTCATCATACTCTCGCACCTTCACTAGTGATATCTCTGCTGGCAGACTTGGCATATTCTCAGCTTCTACTATGGATGACATTGTAGAGAACTTTTGAATTTCTCTTTAAGAAATTTAGTTCTTTAGGTTTATAAATTTGTGTGTGAGCTTCAAAGCCATATCCTTATATATATATATAGACTACGTACTTAATTTAAACTGATAAAATTTAACCTAAAGTTGTCATCTCTTAGGCTACCTAAACACCTCATCTGTATATTAAATTCATATAATAAAATTGTATAAAGTTCTATGCTGAGTATCAACTTAGAGTATTCTATATCTTATACTTGAGCCTGAGATTAAATATGTAACAAAACAAGTCTATATATATATATATATTAGCTCTCGTCTCATTAGAAATGATCTCCTACCCACCATAGGTAGGAGAAATCATGCTCATCGCTGACGTGGCTATATTATTAGCGCTCGTCTCATTAGAAATGATCTCCTACCTATGGTGGATAGGAGAAATCATGCTCATTGATGTCACACCAGTGGTCAAGCTGCCTACAATCTCTGACAACTTGACGTTGAAGAATTGTCAAATTGGTGATGGGCAAGATAACCACTATAAGTAGGAGATCATTTATACTCGCCTCATTTCTTGTCAAAAAGTTGGAGTAAAGTATATTGACAGTTGAAGTAGTAGCTTTATCATATGTACGTATTTTGTGGATATTCAATTGGAGCGTGAATATTAACCAGTCAGTGTACCAATAATTGATCCAGAAGCTGCAAAATTGGATATGTCGTCTTGTGCGATTTCCTAGATATGGCTTTTACACA
>CAIGRF010365841.1:0-11572 GCA_903798235.1 Fraxinus ornus | reverse complement strand
AAATATAATATGTGAAAGAAATAACTAATTCAGATGAAGTGCTCAATTGGTGAAAAGTGTGAAATTTATGTGGAGGTCGGGGGTTTGAGTCACACATCACGCATTATATTAAAATGTCTTTGATTGGAACCTTGGGCTTTCTTGATTATAATAATAATAATAATAATAATTTATTTTTAATCATTTTCGAAATTATTTAATGGGTCAACTAGCTAGTAAAATATGACCGCTTTTAACTGCCCAGTATTAACAACTTATTACCACTAAACATAAATATTGCAACTAATACTACATCATGATGGAAGCAGTTACATCAGTTTTTTGCCTATATAAACACACACCTGGACATTAGAAAAATAATATAAAAACGAAATTGTATCTTCCTATTCAGTAAAAAAAATATTATACTCATTTTATATATTTTCTGGAATACATTTGAGAGTTTTGAAAAACATTTGTGATTACTGTACAATTGGTTTATTTGATCGTTGTATCCTGGAGGTGATTGTCCACTGAGGTACAGTTATCGACGGGCAATTTTGCTTTAGGACATCGTGCTGTCATAAAACTCGATAAGTCGATAAGTTTTATTTCTGCACTTTACTGTATTTGTACTAGTAATATTTCTAACAGATACATCTGCTCACTCATATTTAATTTAGCGTCAAGTCATCCAACTTCGATTTATTTGCGAATTAGAGTCTTTGCCATATTTCATTTTTGAATAATGTTATATTCATTGGGGTTATAATCACATTCTATGAGATGTTAGGTGAAAGGTTAAATGAAAGGTGAAATTAAATTATCCATTTAACTTATCATTTAATGTCACAATAATGTCACATAAACCATGATTATAACTCCAATAGAGCTAAATAGCAACACTCTTCATTTTTAACTAGTGTAATATGATATGTTGTTCTCGTTTAAACTTGCTTTTAGTTTAGGGATAATTGCAGAAGAGGTCTCAAACCTTTCAAATAGTTGTAGACTTTCCCTTACCTTTCATTCGGTGCAACCGTCGCCCCTAATCTTTCGAAACGTTGCGGCTGAAGCTCCAATGGGCGGATTACATCCAAATGTCTGTTAGTTGACCAAGAAATTGAGTTTGGCCATATTTTTTTATATTTTTTGTGAAGGGCATAATGGTAACTTTCAACTTATAACATTAAAATAACTTAAAACCAAATTAGAGAAACAAAAAAATAAAAATAAATAAAGAAAAATAAAAACTATAGTATAGATCTTCTTCCCCCAATTATCTATCATCTTTTTCACCACCCCACCCCTACACCAATTCTTCATAATTTGCAATCATCGCCTTTTCTCCCCACACTCACACTATGCCCAATTACCACTCTTAAATAATGTCACCCACGCTCCACCATAGATTAGTTAGTACTCGCACTTCATCTCTCCTCTCCAGCATTTCATCTTGTAATTCGTATCATATCCTCACACGCCATAAACGTTTCTCTTTTTCTCTATCTAGAGAACTCTTCTAATTTTATCTTTCTCTGGGTTTGAATCTGAGCGTTATTTTTATATAAAGCTTGCCATGAATTTTCTCATTTTCTACCAAAGAGAGAGAGAGAAAGCAATGCAAATTCTTAACTCCGTTGTATCTTTTTACATATACATACACCTATAGATACAACCTTTATATGTTTCTCTATATGTATAGACATGCTTTTCTTCTTCACTATTTCTTCCCCGTTTTCTATTTCTCATTTCCTTTTGGGGTGGGGTAGGGTAGGTGAAAAAGATGATAGATAATTTGGGGGAAGAAGATGTACAGTTTTTATTTTTATTTTTTTTTCTCTAATTTGGTTTTAACTTTCAAGCCCAACGTGACCGTTCCCATCTCCGTCGACTTCGATCGCTTTGAATCGGCTATAGCTTTTATTTTTCTTTTCTTGTTTTCTCTAATTTGGTTTTAACTTATTTTAATGTAGTAAATTGAAATTTACCATTATGCCCTTTACAAAAAATATAAAAAAATGTGGTCAAACTCAATTTCTTGGTCAACTAGGAGACATTTGGATGGAACCCGTCCATTGGGGTTTCATAACAACGTTTCGAAAGGTTAAGGGCGACGGTTGCAACGAATGAATTGTTAGGGAAAAGTCTGCAACTATTTGAAAGGTTTGTGCCTCTACTACAATTATCCCTTTAGTTTATACTTCTTTAAAACTTGCTTTTAGTTTATACATCCATCTGTGATGTCTATTGTTATGCGACAACATACATGTTAGTCGTGTTAGTTTTAACGTCTATATTACGTAAGTTAAATTGACCAGCAATGGACATAATGAACCAATTTGCAAACAAAATGAAGTTGACACGGCGAAAAAGAAATTCGAGTGAAAATCTTAAGAATACGAAATTTAAAATCCATAAAATTATGAAAAAAATAAACTTATGAGGTTTATTAATTGAAAGATGATAAAAAAATGATGAATTAACATTTTATTTATAATGGTTTACATGAAAACTTAGTTAAAAAAACTAAAATTGCAAATAATTCGAAATAAACTAAATGACAAAAATAGCACTAAAACTTAAAAAAACAGTTTTCGAGTCATAAACGAATTCAGATTGTCGAAACAGTTCTCTTTCCGAAATGGTATTATGAGCCTAAATCGGAGCTCGACTGCCACACCCATACTTTTGCCAATTTTCCTTTTCAGTCAAATTCTTCTTCAATCCATTCAATCATTTGTTCTACATCAGTCAATTCCACCTTCGAAGAACTCGACCTCAAGTTATAATCTAGATAGAGATGTTTATTCTCTTCATGGAACTCATACAATTATGCCGCATTGAATGTTCTATAGATACCTATAGAAGCTGGCAAATCAATAATGTAGGCATTGTTGTTAATCCACTTAAGCACTTTGAAAGGTCCATAGTTTCTCGGTTTTAGCTCGTTGTAAGTACCAACGAGAAATGTCTCATTTCTTAGAAAAAACCATCATTGAAACTCCTTCCTAAAATTGTTTATGCCATCGATGCGAATATGCTGCTACCTTACACCTTGCATTAGCTTTCTCCAACTTCTTCTTTACTTCATCACACACTGCTAGCACTTCTTTTGCCAATTGTTCATCAGTAACACTCTTACTATTGCCCCTCGACAGCTTTCCCAAATCTACAACAGGGTAAGGAACCTTTGTATACAAAAATAGCAAAATTGGACCGCCTGTAGCACTATGAACCGTATTATTGTATGCAAACTCAAACTGAAGTAGTCCAAGATACCACTGCTTGGACTTATCTCCACAAACACTTTGAACCATATATCTATGGGGTATGGTTAGTGACTTCGTTTGTCCACCAGTTTGAGAATAGGTAGCGCTGCTTCGATTCAGACTCGTCCTAAACAACTTCTACAATGTAATCCAAAAGTATCCTACAAACTTTGTATCCCGATCTGATGTGATAGACTTGGAAATTCAATGCAATCGAACAACCTCCCTAAAAAATAGTTTGGCAATATGTGATGCATCTAAGATCTTCCAACGAGCTATAAAGTGAGCCGTCTTAGAGAACCTATCAACCACCACAAAAATAGAATCTACTCCTCGTTGAGTATGACGTAATTCAAGAACGAAATATATAGCAAGATCTTGCTATATGCCATGAGGGATCAAAAGTAACATTTACAATTCAGTGTTTTACACTTGACAAGTATAACATTTTTTTTACTATAACTCCAACATCTCACTTCAATTGTGGCCAATAATACCTAGCTTCCAAACTGAATATTGTCTTGTCACACCCCAAGTTGTTCACTTAGACCTCCACCATGCGGATCTTGAAACAACTTTTCACGTAGTGATGAAACGAGAATGCAAAGCTGGTTGCCCTTGAACAAATATCTCCATTACCGATACAGAAATCTGTCATTGTTTCACGATTCACACACTTGCTCCAAATTTCCTTAAAGTCAATATCATCTGTGTACATTTTTTTCAGACACTCAAATACAATAATTTCTTGTAACAGTGTGATTAACAAATATGTTCTCCTACTGAGGGCATCTGCAACTCTATTCGTACCTCCAGATATATGTTTAATCACAAAAGGAAAATTTTGGAGGAAAGTAACCCATCAAGTATGCATTATGTTGATATGTTTCTAACTATGAATAAACTTCAGGGCTTGATGATCAGTAAACAACACAAACTCATTTTGTACACTGTAGTGTTCCTATTGCTTCAAAGCCCTCACAACTACATAGAATCCATGCTCATAAGTACTCCACTTCTGTCTAGCATCACTATACTTTTTTGAAACGGAAGCCACGGGTCTCTCATCTTGGGAAAGGACATCCCTATCTCTATACCACTAACATTATACTCTAACTCAAAGATCATATCAAAACTGGAGCTGTCCACAACTTTTCCTTGATGAAGACGAAATTTTTATCTTGCTCATCTCCCCAACCAAATCTTCCATTTTCCAAACATTCTGTGAGTGGTGTCACAATAGTGCTAAAATTCTTGATAAATCGCCTATAGAAAGTTGCCAAACCTTGGAAACTTCTTACTTTAAAAATTGATTTTGGTGTTGGCCAATCTTGGATTGTTCGTCTTCTCTTCATCCACCTGTAGACTTTCTTCACCAACCACAAAGCCTAGGAACAACAACTTAGGCGTACAGAAAGTGCAGTTCTTCAAGTTGATGTACAACTGATTCTCATTCAGAACATATAGAACTTGCCTCAATTGAACCAAGTGATCTTCTTTGGACTTGCTGTAAATAAGTATATCATCGAAATAAAACCACAACAAAAGACCTAATGAATGGACAAAGAACTTGGTTTATCTATTTCTTGAAGGTATTCGGGGCTTTTGAAAGTCCTAATGGCATCACAAAATATTCATAAAGTCCATCCTTACTCTTGAAGGCAGTCTACCATTCATCCTTAAGTTTGATGCGGATCTGGTGATAGTCACTGTGAATGTCTATTTTTGAAAATACCTTATAACACTCAAGCACATCCAAGATGTTCTCCAACCGTGGAATGGAAGACTTGTACTTCACTATGATCTTATTGATGGCTCAACTTTTAACATACAAGCGCCACTTTCCATCCCTCTTTGGCACTAAGAGAACAAATACTGCACACAAACTCATTCAGTAATGAGGTTAATTTGGAAGACTAGCCCTAGGTACCAATCAGTCTGGTACTAAATATTCCTTATAGAAGGTAACTTATTCGACAATTCATCGAAAACTAAATCTTCAGATTCTGTCAATATTTCCAGCACTTGAGACGGAATACCCACATCTTCCTTATTTGCTGTAAAAAGCCTCTTAACCACAACTGGATAAAGCCGTATAGAATCTGCAATGTCCTTCTTATCATTTGTAAGGGTCGGAGAACTCTCAGTTCGTTGTTGGGTGGAATTCTCATTCAGCTTGAGAGGAACCATAGCGATCTTATGACTGCACCATGTAAATAGTACCAAATTATCACACCCTTTGAGAGTTGAATCCACATCAAACAGCCATGGGTGACCCAACAGAATATGGCAAGCATCCATGTCTATGATATCAAACATAATTTCATCCCTATAATGCTTACTAATGGAAACAAGTATTTTTGCAAGTCTTAGCGACCTGAACGGAAGGACCTTTCTTCACTCAACCAAGCAAAAAAAAGGATTAGTATGGTTCTCAATTGGTAATTTCGAAAAAATACCAATCTCTTCTATACAAAGTTCTCATAGCTTCTGTTGTCCACAATAACTTCGTACAAATTATTTTTGATAAAACAAAGAGACTGAAAAGTGCAGTGACACTGCCTTTCATCCTTAGGTGACAAAAGGATCCGCTGTAATACCAAAGTAAGCCTCTCCACATCTCCCTCAACAACAAACTCAACTCGTGCATACTCATCTTCCACCTCTGTATCTTCTTCCTCGTCCACTATCTCTGGCTCCACCAAATTGACATGCTTTCTTTATGGGCAGTCATTAGAACGATGCCCATTTGTGGAATCTATAACAAATATATCATGTGGGCCTAGCAAACGGATTTGCATTCTGAGGTGTGCCTCTTTAGAGACATTTTGTATCTATTTTTAGCAACATAATAGGAATACCCAACCTCTTTTGAGACATTTTGTATCTATNATTTTGTATCTATTTTTAGCAACATAATAGGAATACCCAACCTCTTTTGAGACATTTTGTATCTATGTTTTAGACCTAAGCTTGGATTGCATATTTCTTTCAGTCAAAGATTAAGGTATTTAACTATTTATACATTCATAACTTTAACCATTAGCAAGATTGGATCAAAAATTAGATATTTTTGGTGGATCGAACGAGCTATAAATTGACGTGAGGGTCGAATCCATGATCACCTATCTTTTACAATAGATCAGACTATTTGGCATCCACCTTCTAGAACTTTAAGCAACTGAATAGAAATACAGAACCTCTTTAGAGACATTTCGTATCTATTTTTTAGACCTAAGCTTGAATTGCATATTTCATTCATTCAAAGATTAAAGTATTCATACATTCATAACTTTAACCATTAGCAAGATTGGATCACAATTAGATATTTTTGGTGAATCGAGCGTGTTAGTACAATACATGCATAAAATAAAATGAAATGTTTGGATAATTTATCCGTTTTGCTACTTCAGTGTGAGAATCAACGATTAAAGAAAAGAGATAGATATATCCAAATTACTGTACATGGAAGGGTGGTGGTGCAAAGGCGCTGCAAAAGTCGGTTTGGGTGGTGGTTATGGTGGTGGAGGAAAGGGGTTTTTTTAAATTAAAAAACAAAAAATTAGTTTTCTTTCTTTCTTTCTTTTTAATTTTTTAAATGGGTTCGTTTATATTTTTTGGAAATTTTGAAATTACAAATGTAATTAATTCTTTATTTTTCTTATTTATTTATAAATTCAATAGGATAAATTTGTTATTTCACAAGACTTTATAAAGAAAATGGATGTAAAGATTATTCCACAAGGTTTGGATAATTTATGAGAGTTTTGCACCAAAATGGAATGTTAGGAGGGTATTTCGCAATATATGTAAACCGTTAGGAGGTATTACACAATTTACCCAATTGAATATGTTATAAGTGGCACTGTTAACAAGATCATCACCCACTAAGATCATTTACAATCCATTTCGTTCGTCTTTCACAACAAAATGGCGCAACCTTCATTTTAGTCATTAACTCATTACGCCAAATGTTACACACAAATATCCCTTATGTTTTATTATTTCTTAATTCACAACAATAATTTGTTTCAAAATTTATTTTATTACGTATTCTATTAGGTACTACTAAAATTATTATATTATTATCTTAGTTTATGTTGTATTTTACTTTAAATCTTAGTTTTCGATTTTTATATTGTTGTAGTGCTAATTTCTTCTTAAATTGTAATTGTCAAATATGTAAGTTTCCTTATTGAGTAATTTTATTTAATGTATTCAGTTGTTATAATTTATTACTTGATTACAATTTTATTATAATGTTAATGAAAATAATAATTAAATTTAGATATATATAAATAAAATTAAATCATTAAGTAATAAATAATTTAAAAATGATATGATAGATATTCAAATTTGTGAATAAAATGAAGTTCAAAATAGAAAATATTAATACTATATATATCACACTAAAATGACCTAATTTGGTGTGAAAATTTGAAGTCTGGTTGGAGCATCATTTCACACTAAATTGGTGTTTATCATATTTTTTAAAAGATGAATGGTAAGTGCATCTCAAATAAGATCTTTATTGAAAGTTCAAGATTGGCTAATCAAGAGGGGGGTGAATTGGTTATTAAAACTTTTTCTTTAATTACTCAATATTTTAATCTAATGAAAACACAAATGATAGAGAAATAAATCAAACATAAGTAAGCACGTAAATGAAACAATATGAACTTGCTCAAAGTAAAAACGTTAAGTAAAAGGGTTAGAAAGTGCAAACGAAATAATATAGAGGTTCGATACAACGTAATGATCTACGTACCCTGTTACCAAGCTCTCCTGCACGAGCAAGACCTTTTTCACTATGTTGATTGACTTATAACCAAGGAGCACCGATCATTTTACAATGTTGAGCTTTCCGGGACTTCAACACGACCTACAATACAATCCAAGATGAATTTACAAGAGAAATTTTCTCTTCTTATCTAATAATAGATTCAAAGATGAGTACAAGAAGAGAAGATGCAAACATTTCAATAGACGACAAATAGTATAGCTCAAAGTGTTTAGGTTGAAGAGCTTTTTGATGAAATAAGAATTTTCACAAAGTTTTAATTGTTCAAAAAGCTTTTCAAGAATTTAATACTTTTAATCTTCTAAGGATAGAAAATAAGGGTGTTGGGATCAATAAAAATCTCACTTTAATGCTCAATAAAAGTTGTAAATAAAAAGTGAGTGAGGTATTTATAGCACTCAAACCGGCCAAAAACTCTGTCCATCCGGACAAGGTATCTAAACGTCTGGATCGTGTAAACAACTAGCCATTTGAAAATGTCAGAACGGTAAAAAGGTCATCCGGACGTCCGGGTGGGTATTTTTCCCCTGGACGTTGTTTTACGTGATTTTTCATTTGATGAAATTTATTGAAGTACTTTCTCACGTATTATTTTCAAGATAAGTGACTCGATAAAGATTTTATGCCATCATTTGATTTTAAAAATAATTTGTCTTATGCATAAAAATTCACTTTGAGCTCTTAGTAATTATTTGCCAAGTGTTGAAGCATTTTTTTTACCTTTACATGAATGTAAAATGTCTAAGTACTATGTTTTGAACATCTTGACGTGTATTGCTTGACCGTTCATCGAATTTTGTCTCGATTCTCGTTGAGGCTATTCTTTACAGGGTTTTCAATATTGTTCTTCATAGCATCAATTTGCAAATTTGTTTCCACGTCGATCTTCGTACGCAAATTACTTGACCTCGAACTTCGTGTCATCAATTCTATGCAATGATCACTATAGACACTTGAAATCAATTTGTTTGTGATAATAAAAAGAGACGTCAACCAAAGGTCAACACACCGGTGATAGCATCATCCCAAGAGGGAAAATAACCTTTGTTGTGGAAATGGGAGAACCACCCTAGACAACTTTAAACTTCATGGAATTTTTGGTAATAGATAATAGGTCAGCCTACCATGGGGTGCTAGGTACATCCGTCTTAAAGGACTTGTGGTCATCATCTCCATTCATCACCTATGCATGAAATTCCCTACTATACATGGGATTGCCACAATTAGGGGTGACAAAAAAGGAGCATGGGAATGCTACCTGAACTCTATAACAAAATTTGAACCCATGGATGTCAACGTTGTGTTAATGGACGTTGATATGGTGGACACCCTATGAGACCAAAATTTCGATCAAGAAGACATCGAGATGACTGATCCCCTTAAGTAGGTCGTCATGATTGATGAATTAGACCATTGCATTATTGAGTCTAAATCCCAAGCAGCACCGGTGGAAGAGCTAAAAAGCTTCCCGGTGGATCCTCAAGACCACGCCAAGGCATTGTAGGTGGGAAAAGACCTCCTATCGGAGACCAAAAAGAAACTCAAGGATTTTTATGTAGAAATCTTGATGTCTTTGCATGGAGGCACGAGGATATGGTAGACATTGACCCAATGGTCAACTGTTACTACCTAAAAATTGATACTAAAGTTGCCCCGCATAGACAGAAGAGAAGGGACCTCAACCTAGAAAGATATGAGACTTTAAATGAGGAAGTGCAAAAGCTGATAAAAAACGGCTTCATCAGGGGGGCCATTCATCCAAAGTGGGTCTTGAACCCAGTCTTGGTAAAAAATCACAATGGTAAATAGAGGGTATGCATAGACTTCTCCAACATTAACCAAGCTTATCAAAATGACATTTTTTCCCTTCCTAGAATAGACTAACTTGTGGACTCCACTACTGAGCACGAGCTTTTGAACTTTATGAACGCCTACTCTGGCTATAATCAAATCTCAATGCACCCAGTAGATGAGGGAAACACCTCTTTCATCACTGAAAGAGGTTTTTATTGTTATAAGATGATACCTTTTGAGCTAAAAAAATGCCGGTGTTACTTACCAGAGACTTGTTAACAAAATATTTGCCAACCTTATTGGCAAAACAATGAAGGTCTACGTGGATCAGGGACGGATTTAGGGGGCTGTAGCCTGGTCCAGCCCCTAGCCCATTAATTTTTTTTAGTAGGAAAAAAAATTTCTTGTGAATTTTTTTACCTATTAGCCCGGCCTGTAATCCTGTCCTGGATCCGTTCCCGACGTAGATGACATGCTTGTGAAAAGCTCGAAAACAGATGACCATGTAAGGCACCTGGATGAAACTTTCCAAATTCTACGAAGATACTGAATGAGGTTGAACCCCCTCAAGTGTGCATTCGGTGTTGCCTCCGACAAGTTCCTGGGATACATGGTTAATTAAAGGGGCATAGAGGCTAATCTAGAAAAAATCCGAACTTTGTTGGAGATGAGGTCTCCTATAAAATCAAAGGAGGTGCAAAGCTTGACCGGACACGTGGTGGCTTTAAGCAGTTTCGTCTCGAAGGCCACCGACAATTGCTTCCCATTCTTTAAGATCTTGAAAGGAGGCAAGAAGTTCCATGGATGAAGGAACGTGAAGAGACCTTCCAGGGGGATGAAAAAGCTCCTAGGACAGGCCTCCCTCCTCTCAAAACCCAAGTCTGGAGAGGCTTTGCAACTCTATTTGGCAATGAAATCATTACCGCAATTTTCGTAAGAAAAGAAGATACCATCAAGTTACCTGTCTATTATGTGATTTAGGCACTTTTGGCTGCCGAAACCTGATACCTTATACAGAAAAGTTAGCTCTAGCCTTGATCCCCAACGCTGTATCTTGATATTTCAATAGGCAATGAATACTTTGTGGATCCATTTTTCGTTGAATTAAAAAGCGAACAACAATTTACATTGACAAGGAAATCTATAGAACTGAGAGTAGAAATCTTTATCACCCAGGTGACTGCTTGATAAACTATACATCTTAATCACTTTGTAACATGAACTTCAATCATTGGTCTTTTCTCTTCAAGAACCAAGGATTTTAAATAAAATCTAGATTTTAATTTAAATTAAGGTCAACAATTAATTTTAGAGAAATTACCTAAAACCCTCCTTTTCAAGATTACAATTCAAAAATCAGGTGATAAAATTCACAATTCAAAATTCAGGTGATAAATATGATTATTAATTGTAATTAATAAAATTTTAAATTAAACCTTAATTCAGATAATAACCCCCACCCCACCGATTAATCCCAAACCCAGCACCCACTTTATATCTTATCTTTTTCTCTGCTCTCTCTCTCTCTCTCTCTCTCTCTACCACAGGAAACGAGGTCGGAAAAGAGCTCGTCTTCATCTCATCTTCTTTCTCTCTAGTCTCTACAATTACTCTACCCATCCCACCTAACCCCCTAGGCCGGAGTAGACTCGACAGAGAAAGCATATGTGCGCAACGGTTAGTCACTACGCGAGAGCAGGACCATCGTTCGCAGCGCCGGAGACAG
>CAIGRF010365743.1:3693-14135 GCA_903798235.1 Fraxinus ornus | reverse complement strand
TTATATATATAAAGAAATTTTTTTAAGGGATTTTCTAGGTGAGACGTGTATGTAATGAGATGCTGTTGTAATTTTTTTCTTGTTCATAGTGAAAACTTGCATCCTGCGAGTGAACGTAGGACTATAAATCTGCTGTTTGCTTGTGTGTCCTTTTACTTATTTTTTTGCTCAATATTACTTTCATAGTTGAAACCAAGGCTTATTTCCTAAAATTAAGTTGGGCTTAATCAAAGAATAAGGAAAGAAAGGGAGAATAAGATATGTTGAAGGCTTATACGTAAATTGAAATTATATTAATACTAAAACGCGAAGGAATCTTTACTTAATTGTTTGGAAAACAGGGCATTTGTTTTTAAGCTTCTAGGTCATGTTTGCAGGGGATTAAGAAATATGAGCTAAAATCTAGCTATTATACTTTCTAGTGTGTACCAAACATGCACTTGGGCTTATTTTAAAAGTTCAACTCTTTACTTTGCCTGAGAATTGGCTAAAATTGTTTTAATGCTTTCCCTTCTGTTGCAGTTGTAATAGCATTGGTTGATACTCCAGAAAGTTTATATGGATCCGGAAGATAAGATATGCGAGGAGGATACATGGATAAAGTCTTCCTCGAGTCATGAATCTTGTGAACCGCCAAACAATCAACCTTTAACCAGTTTCAACTCATTGCAACAGAAGATGGATGGTTCGTCATTTCTTGATTATGGAACGACATTTGATAAACAATTCCCCGGATTCAATCAGCCTACCATTGCCCTCAAGATCAATGATAAAAATCCAATCTCGGGCAAACATTACAATCAGATGAGTGAAGCTCAACCCTCGAACAAAGTTGAAGATTGGGATCCAAGAGCAATGCTAAACAATCTTTCTTTCCTGGAGAAAAAGATACATCAGCTTCGGGATATGGTGCATTTGATTGTTGGACGAAGAGAACAAGTTATGGGTCAACGCGATCAACTTTTGGTTCATCAACAGCAGCTTATCACTGCTAATCTCACTTCGATTATAGTTCAATTGATTTCTACAGCTGGGAGCCTTCTTCCATCTGTCAATCATACTGTTTCCTCTTCGAGTGCTATCAGTTCGCTTGGGCAATTTGGTGGGGTAACAAACTCTTCAGGAATTTTTCCGAATTTTGGAATCCCGAATACTAACAATGTAAACAAAATGGATCTGTCGAACCAAACTGATCTAACCGGTTATTGTGGGGCTGAGCAGAACTGTTCTGTTGAAGATCATGAGTTAAAAAGTGATGATGATGCTGATGAAGGTGAGAACCTACCTCCAGGTTCTTATGAAATTTTGCAACTCGAGAAGGAGGAAATCCTTGCTCCCCACACCCATTTTTGCACGATATGTGGAAAGGGATTCAAGAGAGATGCCAATTTACGGATGCATATGAGAGGTCATGGAGACAAGTATAAAACTCCAGCCGCTCTTGCAAAACCCAGCAAAGAATCGACCTCTGAGTCAATGCTCATCAAAAGGTATTCCTGCCCTTATGTTGGCTGCAAACGCAACAAGGATCACAAAAAATTTCAGCCTCTGAAGACTATCTTATGCGTAAAAAACCATTACAAGAGAACTCACTGTGACAAAACGTACATTTGCAGTCGATGCAATGCAAAGAAATTCTCAGTTCTTGCAGATCTCAAAACTCACGAGAAACATTGTGGTCGAGATAAATGGCTTTGCTCGTGCGGGACAACATTCTCTAGGAAAGATAAACTTTTTGGTCATATCAGTCTCTTCCAAGGACATACTCCTGCTATTCCTGTAGATGAACCATCTGATCCAGGACAAAGTAGTGAAGCACCGAAAGTTGGAAAAATGGATATCGACTTTAAGTCGAGTGCACCAAGTGGAAGTGCATTTCAAAATGCTATGGATACAAAATTTTCTGGAGATGATGCTACAAGTATTTCGCAATTAAATTTTGACACAAGTGACAGTGGATTCAACGAATTCCCTCAACCACCATTTGAAGATGCGGGAAGTTCATTCTCCTTTCTGCTTTCTGATGCATACGGTTACCCTCCAAAGAATGGAAGATATTCAAACTCTAATGATCTAGAATAGCCTCAATCTTTAGATTGAATATTTACTGTTCTTGTTTTCAGCTGTAAAACGTATCGAAATCCATGTACCTGCAGTTGTTTTAGCAAAATAAAAATTGTTTTTGTTTAATTTCTTGATATTGTCCTATGTTACAACTTGGTGCTTTGTTTACCATCTCTTCTACTCGTGGAAACGCAGTGTTTAATCAAGTTTTGGGAGTGGTTAGAAGTTTCTGATAGTACAAATGTCTGTCAAGACGTGAGAAAAATAAAGTTCAACAAACTAAAACATCGTAATAGCCAGAGAAAAAGGAAGCATAAGTAATTTCCATAGTAGCAAGTCCTATTAGAAGTAAGCCTTGGGTTAACCAGTCCTCAAAGAGTCGGCCCTCGCGAGGCTGCTGGCGTCGCTCAATTTTTTTCCAGTGTGTTTAACCCTATGAATCAATAGACAGAAAGTAGGGGAAATTTTTAATTGACATAGCAGCATTTTAGAATGGAAGGAGAAATTGAGATACTGATATTCTATATAATATTTCTTGACATCAATCCCCCCGATACTCCATAATTAACTTCTATAAATCAGAGATCGAAAGAAGAAATTATAGCTAAAGTTGTTTAGCTGACAGAACTAATCTTCCTGAAATTAGAATTGTGCAATAGTACGAGTTTCAAGCCCTTCACACCTTCTCCAGATTTCGACAGCTTCTTCAGAGGATGGGGATAATATTTATCCTTGAGGACAACATCGTCTGCAAAAGTCCAAGTCGGTCCTCTCGGAGAGCTGTCCATGTACAAAAACCTGCCGGAGAATGGATTCACCAAACTATCGCGGAATTCTTCTGCTGTTTCACAAATTACACCCTGTAACAAACAACAAAGCAGAACCAATAATTTCATCCAAATAAATAAAAGCAATGGAGTCAGGAGAGAGAACTATGTCGGTTGTCATATCTTACTTCTGACATGGCCTTGATCTTGAGAGTAACATTATCACTAAGAAGGACAAGTTGTCCATCATTCCTGATTCGTTTGAAGAAAAGAGCGCATTCAAGGATATGATCTTCTGTGGTAGGTGTAACAATATCCTGTCGACTACATGGAGAAAATGGAGACGAGCCAATAGAGAATATGCCCTTCTCCTCACAAAACCAAGATAAAGGAGAAGAAGGCGGGGTCGGTGCAACTGGTCTTCGTTCTTCAGCCAAGCTCTGCACATGTATCCATCCTTCTGCATCCTTCATACACTCTTCAATCCATTGCAGTGCTGCAGAAACCTCTGTTGTCCGTCTAAAGAAATTGCCTCGTCTCAACATGCGATCCAGTTCTCTTATGACTAATATTAATAAAGAGGAATATTAAAATTTCGTAACAATACCAAGTGATATATATGTGACAGTATACTATAGAAGTAAATTACCAATTCTAGGAACTATCAAACTAGTCCCCTTAAGACCTCGCAAAAGCTGCAATTCCTTCCTTGACTTTTTGTTTAGCAAACATGCAACGTCCACCACCATGGTCCACCTTTTGACTTCCTCCTTAATGGTCTTGTTCTGCAAATTCATGTCAAATAAATATCATCTAAAAGAAATAATGAAATCTTGAATATAATTCCTGAAAGAAGAAGATGAAAACAAATATTTTTCTTCCTAGCCACATTTTCTGCACATAGGGACATTCTTAGGACATTTTTCCACACATGAACATCAGTTTATCCCTAGCAACTATGTAACGTAACTCCAGTTATTAGATAAAAGAAAACACTAAAGTTTGCATTTTCAAAAATATGATTCCTTGACAATAAAAATTCTATCAAATATACCTCAAAAGGGTGAATGACCTCTTCAAGTCGAACAGAGTTGATAGATTTGCCACTTCTCATAGTGGCATCAAGGTCCGAAGCTTTTGACTTAGTCTTACTGTTACTGTTGGAGTTCGCAAGCAGAGATTGAAAAGGCTTTCTATCTGCTGTAGCCTTCATTAACTTATTCTCCAACCAAGTATGACTTTTTGATGCAGGATTCACTAATTTCTGTTTTTGAAGAACTTTCAGAGTCTGATTTTCTTTATCGAAAGAACTACGCATTTCGTACTCTTGATACATGTTACAGTCGACAACGGTCTTCAACGGCCATGATCTGTATGACTTCGGATTCTCAACTTCCTTCAACTTCCCCATCTTCTCCGTGTACCTCAGTCGAAGAGCATTTGGAGTCAAATTCTCTTTGTCCGGAGTGAAAATCTCATCTTCATCATCATCAGCACAAGAAAACATAGTCTGTGAAGTTGGGTCAATCCTTAAATTCTCTTGGTTCTCAACTTTTTTCAACTTCCCCGTCTTGTTCATGTACCTGAGCCGAATAGTATTTGGAGTGAAATTTTCTTCTTCATCTTTGTCAACACAAGAAAACGAAGTCTGAGAAGTTAAATCACTCCTCGAATTCTCTTGACCTTTGTTCTCCAATGACTGAAGTATAAGAGAATTGGAAGAGCAATTATCCTTGTGTGGAGTAGAGATTTGATTTTTATCACTGTCAATTCTTGTAAAAGGATCCTCGGAAAATGATTCAGTTTGAGAATATCCACAAATTGGTGATTTAACTTCGGAATTGTCTGGAGTGAAAATTTCTTCCTTATCCTGTTTTACACCAGAAAATATAGTCATCGAGTTCTCCTGACTCAAGTTCTCCAAGGACTGAAGTATAAGAAATTTGGATGAGCTATTCTCCTTTTCTGGAGTAAAGATTTGTTTTTCATCACTATCACCACTAGAAAAAGCACCGAGGGAAACTGTTTCAGTTTCGGAATATTCGTGAATAGGTGATTTAACTTCAGCATTGTCTTGAGTGAAAATTGCTTCTTCATTCTGAGCTACACAAGAAGATGAATTGATTGAAATGAATTCGCTCCTCAAGTTCTCCTGACCTATGTTCTCAAGGGACTGAAGTAGAGGAGAACTGGAAAAACAATGCTCCTTGGTAGTAAAGATCTGTTTTTTATCAATGTCGTCACTAGCAAAAGGACCTTTGGAAACTGATTCGGTTTGGGAATATTCGCAAATTGGTGATTTAACTTCAATACTGGCTGGAGTGAAAATTTCTTCTTCATCCCAATCTGCACAAGGAAAAAGAGTCCTTGAAATGAATTCACTCCTTGAATTCTCGTGACCTATGTTCTCCAAGGACTGAAGTAGAGGAGAATTAGGAGAGTGATTCTCCTCGACTGGAGTAAAGATTTGCTTTTTAATAATGTCGCCACTAGCAAAAGGTTCGTGGGAAA
This sequence comes from Fraxinus ornus, assembly GCA_903798235.1. Taxonomy (NCBI): domain Eukaryota; kingdom Viridiplantae; phylum Streptophyta; class Magnoliopsida; order Lamiales; family Oleaceae; genus Fraxinus; species Fraxinus ornus. The sequence goes on along the minus strand of CAIGRF010365743.1, from coordinate 8,793 downwards.
CTGATTCAGGTTGGGAATATTCATGGATTGGTGATTTAACGGAGGAATTAATTGTAATCCTTGCACTCTTTCCTCTACTCCCGCTGATTTGAATCTGAACATTGTCTGGTTTACCCCTTCTTGACCAAATGCTCAAACCAGATGTTTTCTCCAATTTCACTTCAGAAATAACTGAATTTTCTATTTGAGATACTGATTGAGACACTTCTGAGGCAAAAGGCACAGCATCTAGTGTGCTGTTTTCTTCATGGTCTATTTCAAGTGAGTTATTATTCTCAAATTCCTCTTTGTCAGAGAATGAATAGTTCATGTCTTCAGGCATTGGAGGTGCTGATGGACTCATTTTCCAGACAGATGAAATCAGGTTCTCGTTTGCAAATAGCGGTTGTAAACCTTCCAAATCATCAACCGGTCTCTGAATTGGATCTTTTTCTCCATTCAAATCATTCTCATCCTGGAACATGAAATTATAGAAAATGAAAAGAAAATCAAACATATGATCCAATATAACACTATTAGTATAATAATATTCTTGCATATTGATTTCTTAAAATTTACCGGATAATATTCTCCTTCTGTTTCTTCTACTGCATCTGATGTATCAAATGGAGGCACAAATGGGTTGTCTAAATCATAAGCACGTGTGATTGGAAGCCAATGTAGCCGGTACAACCTACATGATCCCCCAAGCTGCATTGTATCACCTTCTTTCAACTCTACCGTAACCCCGGGTTCAATTTTCTTTCCAGAAATCCAAGTCCCGTGTACTGGAACAGAAACCCCATAAGTCAGTAATGAAGAAAACCTCATCAAATTTCAATCTCCAGGCATACAATAACAAACTTATAAAACACATCAACATATTCATTGCCCATGCATCCAACTCAAAGCACTGAGACTCGAAATTAGGTATTTTGAGTGAGAATCAATATTCCAAACATAAGAATAATATATCCACAGAGAGAGATCCAGTATCAGATGATAAAAATCCGTAAATAACTATTTAAACTAAGAAAAATATTCATGTACTCTTGTAATTCCTACCTATTAAGAAAACTGCGTGACTGCAGGCCAAATTCTATTAATTTCATTGAGAACTACAGAAGAAAACTGACAAAATCGAAACAAAGTATATTAAGGATTCAAGGGAGGAGGAACCCAAATGAAAATAATATCATCTGCTTGTTCTGTATATACACGCACAAGGAAGGAGGAATCAAAAGCACACGACCCAACTTCCAAGGCAAAGAATAAATCCCCTAATCAAAATTTCAAAACTTGTGTAAACACATAACAAGAAAGAGAGAGGAGGAGAAATTGTACCAGAATTCAAGTCAATGACAGAGAGGGAGTGCGAGGAAGGGTTGGAATGGACACGGAGGTGGAATCTGCTGATACTGGGATGTTCCAATGTGATATTGCAATCGGGATGGCGTCCAACCAACAATGTTTCTTCCTTCATTGATTCTTTTGCATACTTGGAGTTGAATTCCACTGAAGAAGAAGGGATTGAAGGTGGGTTGTCCAGGAGATAGATATTCTTGAGAATAGAATTGTTCTTTACCACTGTGAAAACTGGAACTTCCAATTTCATTTCTGATTGTTCTTGCTTGTATGCCATTGCAGAGAGACTGTATGTAAGTTTTTCTTGTTTCTTGAAGTAACCGTTTGAAATAGGAGTACTTTTGTGATATGCAACGGCTAATTCTAATTTAAACCAAGAAGTTAATGAATAGTATTTCTTTGGTTTGATTTTTTTTCTTTTTATTTTTGCTGGCATTTTTTACTTGTTTTTCTTTTAAGGGCGTGTTCGGTAGAAATTAAAATCGGATTAAAATTGAAAAATTAATCGTTATTGTTGACTTTCATTAGACGAGTGGAATCCAATAACGACTATATTTTCAATTTTAATTGAATTTTAAGCACGATCGAACACACTCTAAATCTCAATCCCAAGATCTTTAAAGTCTATTAAAGGTGAAAATAACTCGAGTCAAATCGGTTATGAACTCAATGCTATTTATAAATATTCAAATATAAATAATTCTCGTACACTGGGCACCAAGAAAAATTGGACAACTTCAGTACAAGTGCAATACTAAAGATCATTATGCAATTCTTAGCATCTATAGCATGTCGACCACTTTCGTAGAACGCTCGTCAAGAAACGCTATATTTACATCTAAATAAACTTCATAGATTTATACTCTTTTGTCGTTACAAATTATCCCATAAATTCTTCACCAAGTGATGTAGATGGAAGAGTTGAAAATTGAATAACAAAGTGTCACAAACCAGGAATATCGATTTGAACGGAATTAATTGAATTTTCTCATTTGGTACCTGCACTACTATAAATCATTAAAATTGACATTTAGATTCTATTTAATGAAAATGAATAGATGACCAACAGATATAGATCTTGAAAAATAATAAAAAATAGAAATAATCGAACGAGTTCTAACCATTTTAAATAATGGATTGCCAAAAAATTACCCACGTCGATAAATTTAACAGCTCTCATTTTAGTAACAGTAATCGAATATGTTGGTTTAAAATGCCATCACCATAATCACTAACACCAAAAATAATAAAATGTAGAACACAAAAGCCGATCCTTCATCTCATTTCGAACCAAAACAACGAGGAGAAATTCCTGCAAGAGAACGTGGCAGAGTACGAGAAACAAGAAATCCAAACTTCCAGTGAATTTTCAACAATAAACCCGAGGAATCTAGCTATAGGAGCAAAACTGTTCAATCCTCTTTGCCCCGAGCTTGTCTTGTTCGATGTCTGAGTTCAGCCCTTTTCCATCTAACAATAAGATGACAAAGTGAAAATAAGGTGTTCACCTGCAAATAGAAAGTAAAGCATGAATTGCTCAGGTGAGAAACCATCACAAGAAGAATAAAAAGTAAGCATTTTGTATACACTATTGCAAATTATTGAAACAATTTTAACTTCTTTTTCATTCTTAATACTGTTCAAAATTATTCAATCTTCCAAGTCAAATGCCACTAGGTTATTGAACACTGACCAGGATTATGATTGCAATCACCAACAGTGGCCCGGACCAGAGTACGGAGAGAAAAAGTCCACGCGGGTCGAAATAATTTTGCCCTGCAAAGCTTTTCCAGTTTCCAGCCAAGAAACTATTAAGCCTTTCAGCAAGATACACTCCTCCCACTGCAAAATGATGCTACTGAATTAAGTAAACTGCATTCGGAAATGTATCTATGCCCCCGTTTGACAACAATTATGTGTGTAAAATGGAGTTTTGAATATTGATTTTTTTGATGAATGTGAGGTTAAAAAGTAGGGAAACGTTTGGAATTTACTTGCGAAATATTTTATTGTGTTGTGTGAATGTGTAGTTGAAAATGAGTATGTAGAAAAAAAGTTTTGAAATGATGATTGTCAAACAAGGGCTACATAAACTGCATTTGAGGCTACATAAGCAACAACATAATTATGCCCTTGTTTGGTACACATTAAATTTTTTATTCTCATTTTCAATTACACATAAAATAATATTTTCTATCACATCAATAACTTTTCCTTCATTTTCAACCACACGATCCACACATTTTCCAACAATCTACTATTCCAAAATATATTTTTCCAAAATAATATGGCTCAAACACACCCTACATAAATGTTATTTGCCTTCTTACTCAGGTTCTAGTAGCTCATAATTACATAAATGTTGTTTGCTGGAGTGAGATGAGATTAACAGCATGTTTGGCAGATCAGCCCATAGCTTATAAGCCATGGCAGGGACCAGAACAGATAACAAGTTCTATATTAAAATTGGATATTCTCACAATGGCAGCAACAGTGATTATTTAATATTAAAATTGAATATTATGCCTCGGCAGCAGCAACTATCATTTTCTCCAACACCATATTTTTAAAATCCATGGGTACATTAAACATTGAGCCTGTTTTTAATGAAACTACTGCCTTGTCTCTTCATTCTTATTACTGGCTCCCTTGCATCAGGGTCTAAGATTTTCTTATAGAGTGCTAGATTTCGGGAAAATTGTAGCCAAGTTTTTTAGCAATGCAGATCACAGTGACTCCCTTAAAAAGACATCGAATCTTAATGAACTGAGTGCATGTTTGGTTATGCATAGACAAACAATGGAAACAAACATGTGAATGCATATATTTTTGGCACAAGTTTATCAACAGGCATGCAAAACCTTTTTTTCAAGAAAAAAAGAAGCATGCAGAAAAGGAGTTGCAGCAAGATAAACCTACGTGCAAGAAGGAACAAGCACATCTGAAAGTTGATATTATTCCTAGACACTAGAGTTAGTAGAAGCAAAGCCACATGGAAGGACAGAAGACATATCAACCAAGGTTCCTGCAGACAAGAAGTTTAAAGATCAGAAAGAGGAGCAAAAGGGTTCACATAAATAAGGATAAAGTATCATCCTGAACAGATATAACGCCAGAAAAACGACAGAATAAAAACATTAAATGAAGAATGATATGTGAGATGAGTATATAACTTATGATCGATACATAGAACAGATATAACACCAGAAAAACGACAGAATAAAAACATTAAATGAAGAATGATATGTGAGATGAGTAAATAACTTATGGTCGATACATAGAACTGACAAAATCTATCTGGAAGTTCCAATCACCATAAAAGAAGAAACAAATTCTTTGGACTTTCCTCTGGTGACTTCCAAGGGTCGCCATAAGACAAATCAATATCAGTTGCCACCTTATTCCATTTCAGCAGCCTGTGTCATACTATCTCATAGCAAGTGAACGAGAAAAGAAAGATGTAGAGAAGACGATAGAGCAAAGAAGTGAAAATGAATGTTTAAAAAAAAAACAGAAGAAAAGCTGAAGTGGTAGAAAAAAATGGAAGATTGTAACAACCCTAACTCTATACCCAAGTCAGTTAACTTACGTACCGTTAGAGTCTGAGCCCATCTTATCCCTCATAAATTTGCATCGCATCTCCCAAGATTTCAATCTTTCCCCTCATGAACCAATTGGTACTAGGATTTAATTTAAATTTCTCCTAAAACAGAGACCTTGAGTTCAAATTTTGAGGGGATGCGATAGAAATTCGTG
>CAIGRF010365647.1:0-10577 GCA_903798235.1 Fraxinus ornus | reverse complement strand
TTATGTCTTTATAGTGGCTTTTAGTTGCAATTTCTATGTAAAGGGTATTTTTGAAAATTATTTTTTCTGTAATCCTTCTGTAAGTGAATAGTTCTGTATGAGTAGAATTATTCTAAAAAGTGACACCTTCATGAATCTGCTTGGTTTCCATGGAGGTGCTGACATCAGTCGAGGAACATTCCTTCGGTTTACTTATGATGATATTTTCATATAACGACAACTTTTAGCTCTACTAACTACACGAGTCTCATGGTCCAACCTCACATAGCAATTGAACACTTCATAATTAAGCTTCTTTATCTACTTTGGAGTGGATTCAAGGTAGCCCTTGAGATCGGACACCAACATGATTTTCTCTAAATCTCGCTTTAGGGCCATCTTCATAAAAAATAACTTTTTTGGTTATTGAACTTTATTTGCTACAAATGGTGTTCATATATGCTGGATAGGGCTGTGATGAGAGACGCTACTGTCTTCTCAATGTTTATGTTAAAGACGACTAACTTTGACAATGCAAGTCTTATAGTGTCAAAAGCTTTCAATCAAGCACTCTGATTCACCATCCATAATGTCTTTTGGCTTTTAACCAAGTGGTTTACACAAATTGTCTCATACAATGAGCTCCTATTTGGTAGAGATTATAACCTAAGTCAAAGTCAACAATTTATTTTAACCACATATTTTATGGAACTCACAACTTTTCCAATTATTTATTTAATCAAATTTGATCAAAATCTACTAAAAATTTGATTTTAATACCCACTAAACAGGGGTTGAATATTTTCTCCTCTGTCGCTATTGGCCCATTGCTCACACTCAAACACAAAGTTGGTACAACAAAAAAATGTTCTGGGTTGGACTATAATTTTGGTACAGTGACGTAACTTTGTTCTGGGTCTCATACTAGCTGTTCGGAATTGGACACTCCTAATTCTATCAGGGTTAGTGGAACGCAAAAATAATTTAAATTGAGAAGAATAAAAGAAACAAAATAAGTGCAAGCAGGAAATAGCAATTGTCCATACATTCAGAGACCCACACAACATATTTCACTATCAGCAAAAGAGAAGAGGGTAACCAAAATTACGAACTTCGTGTTTTCAAATGTGTATACATAGATGCTTCACTCTATTTTCCCTCGTAACTCTCTTCACGCTACATTTTGTACTTCACTCTTCAATCTTGCTACATATGAACTGATTTATTTAAGGAGATTGTGGCAGCATCTTTCATACAAAGTGTCAAGTATTAATTATATCTACATTTTTTCTTTCTATGCAATTTTCTTTGCATGAAATGTGGAAAACACCTAACCCACGAGAATGTGCAAATCTTATATGAGAGCGCCAGTATTCACATTTAATACAAGTGTGAAATGTTTCATGCAACCATGAATTTTGATATTTTATATAGAAAAGCACACCTAACCCACAAGAATGTACAAATCTCGTAATAATTTTTGTTAACTGTAGCACATTTTAATTGCAATTAGGATCATCTACATTTTCTCATTTGCACTTGTGTATGTAACCTTTTTTCGTCATTCTCACTTGTGTACTTTGATTAAAAAAAAATTCTCTCTTTTTCTTTTTCTTTTCTTTTATGTTTGGCAGGTATTATTTTAATTATTAAATAATATTTAGATTAATTTAAAATTTAAAATAATATTAAAATAAAAGCTTTTTTTTTGTATGCCTAGGCCTCGTCTAGCCCGAAACTTGGTCTCCACGTCTCGTCACGTTTTACGCTTTTTAAAATACTACTATTAACTAGTACATCTTATCTTTGATGACAATTTCAATTCAAAAAATCTTTTAGGAGAATGTAAAAAGACTTAGAACTTGATATTTTTAAATATGCAAAACAACAACAAATATAAAATTCTACAAAATATTTTCTCTTAATTTCAAAGCACACTCATAGAATCTTTGAAAAGAAACATTCGTGAGATACAAAGTGTGCTAATTCATTGAAGGCTCAAGATAAAAATGAAAAGAAAAGAAATTAGGGACATAGATACGAAAATGAATAAAAGTTAGGAGCTTCTTTGCAACTAAAGTGTGTTGTAGTTAATAAATCATGTGGTATGAATATAATTACTCTTGTAACTTCTATGTTCTAGAAAAATCGACAATTTTTTTTTATACTTTTTTAATGATTCATAATTTTTTATACTTTTCAAACTCAGATTTAGACCAATTCTTGATTTGTATAATTCAATTTACAAGTTCTGTCGGATTCTTATAATGTTGATCGTTAAATAAACCCAACTACTCAATCATGTATCATTGTTTTAATTTATTGAATCATTTAAATGTTTGCTAGTCTTCAACCTCTCTAGTTTTGTGTATATGCTAGAGCTTGAAGATTTCCCAAGGGATCAGGTTACTCAAGTTCAATATGTTGTTGCATTTTTGCAAAGATTTTCCTTTCTAACCAAACAAGTACTAGTACATTCCTAATACAAGAGTCAAAATAACGACAAGCACCCGTATGATATAGTTGGTGCATGATTGTCGTCAACTCATGTGGTAAAGTGTTTGGTTAAATTCGATAACGAATTCAACTCTCCTGTTTAATAATTTCAATTAAATATTTAAATTCTTTTATTCGTGGCAGATGAGAAGAAAGTCTCAAGTTAATTATTTAAACACACATCGAACTTTGAGTAACGTCACTAATGACTCACTAAACTTCAACTTGTACCACATTACTCACTAAACTTTATAAAGTTGCTCTCCGTTACATACTGAGCAACTTTTGTTTCTAACACTTGCCTACATGGACGACAGAATGTACATCTAGCAGTTAAATCTCTCCAACACAAAAATCAAATGCCATGCCATAACTCCCAAACACGCCAAATCGATTTTGCCACCTAAACTAGAAGCCCAAATTCTCTTTGAACCCTAACCCCCAAATCGATTTCGCCACACAATTGAAGGACCTGAAAGCTTGACTGTCATAGCCATTCACATGGAGAGACGAGGTAATTCCAAAACATTTCTCCATTTGTAGAGATCTCGAAGCCAGACACTGTTGCCTCAGAATGTTGGATGTATTTTCAGGTAATGGTTCAAGAGTATATTCTCGGAGGTTAATCTCTAAGGTCTATTGGTCTTGAATTGTAGATTTGGAAGGAGTGAGAAAATTATTTCAAATTATATGCCTTTTAAAGAATGGAGAAATCTTGGTTGAGTTCGAATGAGAAACTTTGGTTTCTTATAATCTAACATTTCAGGGGATGTCAAGATATTTTGGACAAAATTTCTTGTTGGTAGCCTTATTTTAATCTATTTTCGAGATCTACATCTATAAATTGTGAGGTTTGAATTATTGAGTCTTTGTATGTTTCTCATTTGTTGTATATCGTCAGAGTTGTTTATTACATCGATCATCGTTACATGCTTGCTGGCATTCTCAAACTTGGGAGAAATTTGGAATTACCTCTACGAGATCTCTCCATGTGAACAGCTACAACAATTGTTGCAGAAATCTTCTAAAATCTTGAATCGGGCTCAATTTATCAAATGTTGGGGAAGGAGGTAAAATTTGGATGTTCTGGGAAAATGATCTCGCTGATTAGTACTTCGGGGCAAGAAATATCTGGATGGTTTGCGTTTGGTAGTGTTCAGGTCCTTACATCTTTTGTTTATTCTAGTTGTTGTCTGAGACAAAGAAGGGAATTGTGGGATCAATTGAAGTTGTTAGACAGTGGGGATTCTGGGTGGCTAGTTGGTGGTGATTTCAGTATAGTCTGTTCCAATGATGAAAAATTGGTGGTTTGTACATCTTCATTGGCAATACGGGAGTCCAACAATTTTATTCATGAAGCAGGTTTGATTGATATTCCTTCTTCTGGACCGAAATTGTCATGGTGTAATGGTAGACAAGGATCCCGACAGATATGGGCTCGGTTGGACAGTATATTGATTGACCAAAATTTTAAAAATAAATACCCATCAATTTCATTAGCTTACTTGGATCGGACTTCTTCAGACCATTAGCCGATGGTATTACGATCGAGTGATATCACGAGCTTGCTAGGTCCTCGACCATTTCAATTTTTACGGATGTGGTGCTCTCATGAGGGTCTTCTGCCAGTGGTGAAACAAATTTGGGAGGTGAATGTAATAGGTTCTCCGATGGTTTGTTTTGGGAGAAATCTTAGAATGTTGAAGACGGCATTAAGGTCCTGGAATGTTGAGGTTTTCAGTAGGGTGCAACAAGAAATTGGCCTTCTTGAAGACAAGCTGGTCCATTTGGAAAATTCGCTAATTGATATTTTCTCATTGGAAACTGAACATCAATTACTGCACTGTTGGAATCAATATGAAGTTTGGCTTGATAGAGAAGAAGTTCTATGTAGACAAGAGTCTTGCATAAAATGGCTTCAAGAGGGTGATGGTAACACAATTTTTTTTCATGCATCAGTAAAAAATAAAAAAAAGAACCAAATGATTGACCACATGGTTCAGAAAAATGGCATTGAACTGAAATCAGCTAAAGATGTTTATGAAGGTGCTGTCCAATTTTTTAAGGAGCTGTTTACAGTATCACCTATCTCTATGGGTGATCATGACCTTGATCTTTTGACGCCAATCATGACAGAGGAGGAAAATTTGGCACTATGTAAGTCGCCAACAATGGAAGAGGTTAAACATGCTCTTTGGTCTATCCCTCAGGATAGCAGTCCTGGCCCATATGGATTTATTGCAAGCTTTTTTATTAATGCTTGAAGTATTATTCAACAGGACCTCCTTGTAGTGGTTATTGAATTTTTTGAAGGCTTTCCTCTTACCTGTGCTCTGGGTGCTACTAATATTGTGTTGATTCCTAAAGTGGAATGTCTTAATAGTTTTGACAAATTCAGACCTATAAGCTTTTGCTCGGTGGTGTACAAGGTGATATCCAAAATCATGGTAGCAAGAATGGCCCCTTTGCTTGAAAAGTTAATTTCTCGAGAACAATCTGCTTTTATTCAAGGTCAAAGTATATTTGATAATATTTATATTGCCCAAGAGATGGTTCATAAAATACATAAGAAGGAGAGGGGTGGCAACATTTTTATGAAGATTGATATGGCCAAGGCATATGACAGAGTAAATTGACAATTCCTCCTTTCAGGAATGAGGAATATGGGATTCTCTGACCAATGGAGAAATCTCGTTTTCAACTGCATCTCTTCTCCATATTACTCGGTTATGCTTAATGGTAAAACGAGGGGTTTCTTTAAACCATCTAGAGGGTTACGCCAAGGAGATCCATTGTCGCCATACTTGTTTATATTAACATAGGATATTTTGTCACGAATGATCAATCAAGCCTTTGAAAGGAATCATATTCACCCTTTTCACTCTGGAGGAATGGTGGTTAGTCATTTATTTTATGCTGATGATTTACTTATCTTTGCTAATGGAATAAAGAAGTGTATTGGAAACCTTCTAGAGATTATTAAAAAGTATAAATGTATATCTGGTCAGAAAGTGAGTCCGATGAAATCGTCCATGTTTTTTTCCAAGCACATCTCTACTGCACGTAAAAGGAACTTATTGAATTTGTCGGGTTTCCAAGAAGGGGTGTGGCCTTGTAGTTATCTGGGAGTTCCACTCTATACGGGGAGATTAAAGAAACATATGTTTGAACCTACGTTGGATAAAATCCAAAAGAAAATGGCTGGATGGAAGGGTTGTCTATTGTCTTTTGGGGGAAAAACTACTCTAATCAAATATGTATTATGTAGTATGCCGATCCATGTGCTTTTGGTTTTGAATTTGCCTAAGGGAATACATAAAGAGCTTAACAGCATTTTAGCATCATCTCTATGGAATTCAAGTGATGGCTCCAAGAGACGTAAATGGGTATCATGGAGAAAAATCTGTTACCCTGTGGAGGAAGGTGGTTTAAGCATACAAGATTTTACCAAAGTGCAACAAGCTTTATTTTTGAGATTTACTTGGAAGTTAATGGTTAAGGGATCATTTTGGGCTGATATTTTTGGATCTATTTATGTGAAAAACTTTCTAGTAGCACTGGTGAAAATAAATCAATCACAATCTTGCTTCTGGAAGGTACTGTCTCAGAATTGCCTATTGTTTTGAAAAATTCTTTTTGCCGCGTTAGAGGTGGATCAGCCTCTTTTTGGTATGATAATTGGATTGGTCCTCACAGTTTGGCCGAAGCGGGTTATGAAATTGTTGATCCACATTTACAGATCAATGATCTCTTCACTTTGTATTGACAGTGGAATGGCAGTTGACGTAGAGAACTAGTGGGGAAAAATCAAGCTCGCGCTATTGAGTGTGTGCATATAAAATCAGGTGGGGAGCATGATTGCCATGTTTGGAAGCCCAGCAGGGATGGTATTTTCTCGACCAAGTCTGCATGGGAATTAGTTCGGCAAAAGGTATGTGTTGTAATTGGAAGCAGTGGCTATGGTACAATAAAATCCCTAAAAGAATATCATTTGTGTCAAGGAGGGCTAAATTAAATTGTTTACCTGTTAACGATGTGGTTCAAGTTATTGGAATCCCTTTAGTGTCCAAATGCAACTGTTGTGAGAACCCTGAGATTGAATCTTTGGATCATGTTTTGTGTAATGGGGAGGTGGCCAAACAGGTGTGGTCTTACTTTGCTATCAATCTGAATCTATCCCTACCTTCTGTGTCATCTTGGAGAGGGCTAATGAACTTATGGTGGAGGCAGGATTCTTGTTCTTCACAGGTGGGCATTCTTAGGGGCATTACTCCACTTTTTCTTATATGGGCACTTTGGAAATTCAGATGCGAGGCAAGGATGGAAGGTTGCCCTTTCATATGGCAGAAGATAATATGAACTGTCAAATCTTATTTATCCCGAATGACTTGCATGTTTACCAACACCAGGAAAATTTCTGATAGGGACGTCCAGAGCTTACGGTCGCTTAACTGCCCTATACTCGACGTGAGATAGCCAAAATTGCAATGGGTAAGCTGGAAGAAGCCTCCGGGACAACACTTGAAATTATATGTGGATGGAGCATCCAAAGGTAATCCAGGACTAGCTGGCGAAGGAAGAGTTGTACGGAACGTCAAAGGAAAATGTTGGGCTGGTTTCTCTCATCATTACGGGACTTGCACAAATATGGTGGCTGAAACTCGTGCTTTTCTTGATGGTTTGCGAATGTGCAAGGAAATTGGAATCAATAATATTATTGTGGAAATGGACTCAAAAGTAATGACACACTGGGTAAAGAACGGCTCTTGCTCCTTATGGTGGCTTTAGGAATATTGGAACTCATGGGTGTGCTTAATGCTCGAGTTCAACATGTGTATTGAGAAGCTAATATGGCGGCTGATTTTTTGGCAAAAACGGAAGTGATGGTACTTCTAATAATATGTTTTTTTGGCTATGAGACTCCAACTCTTCTCAATGGAATATTGCGTACGGACGTTTGGAAATTCCTTATCTTAGATGTTGAATATGTTGCTTTGAAGATCTTTATATGTAATTACGGTTTTCCTCCGCCATAAGTGAGGCTTTTTCAATAAAAACAAACACCAACCAAGGAGGCTCTACCCAAAACTTTACCACTTGGTTGCCACAAGTTTAATCACCCATAAAGGGTACACTTGGGGATTGGCTTGCAAACCACAAAAGGGAGATAAAATATAGTAGCAATTGGAACATCAAGGAAGAAGAACCAAAATCGGCCAAATCTCACATTTTTCTCTCTTTCTCACAAACCAATGCACGAACGGATGTAGCAGGAAGCCAGATATATATTACTTAGGTTATCACAAGTTGTACCAAGAATGAAGAGGTTCGATTAGTAGGCCACCACACTACATAAGATAGAGCTGGACTTGTAAAAAAGTAGCTCAAGTTTCAATAATCATATATGCTCCAATTTTCCCTAAAGCCAACTATAACTTGAGTTATCAAAGTTTGTTGATCAGTATCTAAGACTGTTTGAACTTTCGGTAAATACTAATGTTCATCTTTTGGGCCTTTAAGTTGTTCATCAATGTCCTGCGATGGTAATTGATTTTCAATTCAATGACCAGTCCATTTTTGACCTAGCAAACGAGAAGCATGTTTGTATTTTCAAGCCCGTCGAAGACTCCAAACTTACCAAGTGTGTACATCTCTAATATTTCTCTATTCTGTAACCCTTTTCCTGCTGATACTAAATTTGTACCATATAATTGGAGGTACATGTTCATGCGAAACCCGCAAGTGTACATAATTGTTGACAAGTAATAGATTTAATGAGTTGAAAGTACTGTCATACATGAAATAATGTTCAATTCAAGTTTACTAGTTTTGCATGGAATTCAAATAATGTAAACAAAAAGCGATTTTGATTTGATTTTATGCTAAATCATCTAAGAAAGCGATAAAAGTGTTTTTGTATTAAATTATGATGATTGTATTGGATTTCGAATTCACTTATTACTATCTATTTAAATTATTGATCTGTAATCTAGTTATGTTCATGCGTTCTTGACAATCGATAAAGTTATGATATATAATTTTCTTTTTAATTTTCTTTTTCAAGACAAATTAAATATATCCTAACCACAACCTTAATCTATTCCTAACCCGAATTCGAATGATTATAATGCATTAAAGTATAATTATTCTTATGATTGCACACATGATAAATGTTATTCCTAACATCTATTACACATATGTTAATTTTGTCACGTTCGAAACTAAGTCACCCAACATTACAACAAAAAACTAATTGTCTAATTGGTTGCCAAATAATTAAATAATGCAATGGGTATACAAAATTAATCAAGAAACACATGAAATAAACTAAACTACTAGTCTTAAATTAAAACAAATCAACAATATGTTTCATCTCCATCCAATACAAAAACGGATTTAGCCTGCATATTAATATATAAATTACAAGAAGAAGAATAAAAAATGTCACCCAGATCATGAAATAATTCAAAAGATGTTGATCTTCAAGTCTAATGTTGAATTCTTCAAAATCTTGATGTAATTGACTTTCAATTCTTTGCTAGAGTTTGATCGTTTCTCTCAAAATATAGAAATTGGGCTCTTGTTCTTGATGAATTTGATAATATTATTGTGTATGATAAGGCAAAAGAGGATTCTTCAATGTTTTATCCAAGTTCTGTATTTATAATGGTCGAATTTAGGTCAAGAAATCGTCCTAAAGTTGTTATCAATAAGAGTTTGAATAAAAAAGGAAATCAGCTTGTCAATAGAGAATTTGGCCTGAGTGCATTCGCAGGTATGCTGAATTACTCTAGGTCAAGAATTTTAGTGTCTCATGCGGGCACCAGAATTTGCCCACGTGCGCACTGGTTCTGTTCGCTTTGTCCATGAGCATTTTTTGGTATTTTGATCATGACTTTCTTTTTCGATATCCAATTAAGATGATTCAAAGTGTGTTAGAAAGATAACTCAAATGACTATAATTTTTCTAAAATACAATATTTACAATTTGAAGATTTAGAATCTGAAAAATAGGTCTCAAGTTTAGGCTAAAAATCTAGAGCATAAATTTTTCGTTGAAAATTAATTTATAAAAATACTTCAACTATAATTCACACATTTGACCTCCAGTTGCATCATATATGATCTTTAATAATCGTTTTGTGGTGCAAATCAACTATTGAATGTTTACACTTTGGTCCCAAAACTTGAATTTCTTTCATTTTGCCCATTTTCCTTTCCTTTCTTCAAATTCCACCAATTTACCTTGAGTTTTACCTAACAAATATAATTAATGCATAATCAAGCTATAATTTGTTCAATTTACTAACAAATACTCCAATTTAATGATCTATATAAGTTTACAAAAATACACTTATCAGTACCTAAATTACTTTTAGTGATCCAATTCAATATATCGAAACGGGTATCTTCACAAGTACCAATTCAATATGGTGGACTTAGTACAGATCTCTATAATCCGAAACCAGAGTTTACCATAGATGATGTAGCCATGGAGATCAATTAAAACTTATAACCAAGCAAACTGTGGAAATTTTCCTAGATAAAGTCCAGTTTATGCTCTTCACTTAATATACATGTCTACTAAAATAATCATGCAAGTTTGGGAAGGTATATTGAACACTACCGTCCAATTATGTCTAGTACTACTTAACGAATATGCTCAGTCTTGTGGCTCACTTATGATATTGCACTTTGTGAATTTTTTTTCTTTATAGAAGTACATTGTTTTCTGGGAGTTAAGGGTGGTAGAATGGGGATTGTGATACAATGAGGAATTTGTACTTGTGGAGGAATACAGGTACACAACCGTTTTGATAAAGACGAAGAAGAAGGTCTGCACTAATGAACTTGTGGCATTTTACAGCTACAAAGTCTCTTGTCCTGGTAAAATAGTTCTAACCATTGAAAACTTTACTTCAAAGATGAAGAAGTTTCTTTACAAGTTTAAGGTTAAATCTTGTCACTATTAAGGCTCAATCTCTGTCAATAAACAGCTAAAGGAGGGTGGGGGTGTTGATGATAGAAAATGAAAAAGGGATTATAGATCCATAAATTCTTTAATCAATTCATTTCTCATATAATAAACCCTAGATTCATCT
>CAIGRF010365621.1:0-11654 GCA_903798235.1 Fraxinus ornus | reverse complement strand
CAAAAAAAATGAGGCTCGGCCCGAGCTTTCTGCCCGAGCCTTAGCGGGCCGAGCCGAGCCCGAACCGAGCCGGCTCGCGTTTTATTTTATTTTTATGTCAAATCTACATTTTTTACTTAAAAAACTTAAATTTTTTACCATTTTTACATGTTATAAATTAAATAAAAAAAGTTCGGGTCTAGCTTGAGCTTTTTGTGCCGAGCTTTTTTGGGCCCGAACCGAGCCGAGCCCAACAAATAAAAATGAGGCTCGTTGTAACCGAGCCCGAGCCAAGCCCGGCTCGAGCTTTTTCCGAGTCGAGCCCGAACCGTCCGAGCCGGCGAGCTTTTTTGCCACCCTAGTAGTAGTCGGACAACAAATATAACGTGTATATATTTGAGATTCTCGAAATCCCAATTCTATTACTGCCAATAAATAATAATAAAATATTAAAGGCCAAAACCTACTCCCGGTCACTCCCTCCCCGAGATCACAATACGCAAATTCCTGCTCATTGTCTTCACGTAAGCAGTTTTGTGCGTGCGTGCGTATATGTATGTATATGAATGTGTATATTGTTGATAGTGGATTGATGTAATTCTTTGAACTGTAACGGCAGGAGAAGAAATTGAAGGAAGATTTGATGTACTTGCCTGGGGATCTTGACCACATGCAGAATCATGATGATTGCCTTGAATCATAAAGGTACCTTCTTCCTTTACCCCTCCTCTCTGTTTGTCAGTCTTTTTGTGTTGTTCTTCTGATTGTTGCTGATTAATTTTTATTAATTTGCACGTGTTTTTAATTATATCAGGGTCTTTTGTGTGATTTATGACGTTATTTTTTTTCGAGGGCTCTACATTATTTTTGTTTTTGGTTCTGGTTGTTTGGGAATTCAAATTAGAAAGAGGTCTTTTATTTTTTTTAAACATCGGACACAAAATTCTCTTTTGTCTTTTGGTGGGTGGAAGAGGGTGCAAAAGATGAGAAAGATTGTGGGGTTTTATTTGTTTTGTATGGGGAGGAATAGTTTAACGTTTCCTTTTATGTGTATGAATGATTACTTGGAATGAGAAAGTACTAATAAATATGCCAATTTGACATCATAGAAAAGTTCCAAGAGGACGATTCAGCAAGTTTATGATTGGAAGTGGTTGTGATGGGATGCTTTAGATATGAGATGGATATGAAATTCTTACAATAAAGGAGCAATACAGCGTACCTGATATCAGTTTACCAAGTAGCCTATTCCTGTTCTTTTGATGAAGTAGATGGTTTCAAGAATAGCTCGGTGATCATACAGAATTCTAAGATGGATTCTGTATTTGAATAAAAAGGGTAGTTTCTTTCAGCGGCCCGGGTCGAGAGGATTAATAAGAGGTGTGATGGAAAATAAGGTACTGTTTGCTACAACGAATCAAACTCTATAAGGAATTAAATATAAAATTAGAGTAGATATACTATGTAGATAGTATTAGAGTGGATAATATTTTTGTATTCAAAAGAATGTTATTTGCACCATCTTTCTTAAGCTAACTGGAAGACATTGAGCGTGTTTGACACCCATTTTTTGGAGAATAAAATTTTTGAATAATGATTGATGGGAGAATGTGTGGTGGAAAAGTTATGAAAAGTTTTAGAATTGTGTGTAATATTATTTTATTGGGAAAATGTGTGGTTGAAATAAAGAAAGAGAAAAAAATGAGAATGAGAATGAGATGAGAATGGGTGTCAAACAGGGGCATAATATGTTGTGAGTAGGTAGATTTAGGCCGGACAATAAAGATAGTGCAAAAAGCACTCTCTTCAATGAAAATTATTAATTATATCCACCTTAATATTATCGACTTATTGCTATCTTCTGCAATTTTATCCATAATTTCTTGTATGGTCCAATCCTAGGTGCCAAAGGTAGCCTAAGGGGCTTATATCAATATGGGCAGTACAGTTACAATCATTAGTCTTGTGCTCAGAATCCTTTGTACTACTAATCTTTATACAAGATTCCTGTAGGAAGGCCAAGGAAGATTGGTCAGAGATGGCAGCTCTATTTAGAAAAAGCCATGGGGGAGATTGAAAGGATCATTTGATAAATTGGCAGACAGTTGTTAACGTTGAGGCTAGGATGGTTTGGGTCTCGTTAATTATTTGGGTAAGAGCATGTCTATGCTAGCTAAGTAGTTTCAGGGTACAACTTTTTCTATTGGAGTCTTGTTCCTCTTGGCATATGTTAATCAGAAGGTTATATGATTTATAGCCAAATGGATGGGATTTTAGATTTCCCCCTATTTATTTATGCTAGACTTGAAAGTTTACCTTGTGGCCAAAGGCAATAGGAGATGAGTGATTAGAGATACTCAACATGTAGGGTAATATTTCAATTAGTTCTGCTGGGCTCTTTTTTAATTTTTGGTAATTGAGATCCCAATTTTTCTCATGTTTATATCACTTTCCTTTCAATAGTATATTCATTTTCACCTAAAGAAGAAAATTGCCTGAGCATATTTAGCTGGTTGCGAAGAAATTTAGCCATAGATCTTGTTGGTAAATTTTGTGTTTTGGCATATATGATTTGATAGTTGGTTGAGTCTCACCATAGACATGACAGAATGCTTAAAGCACCATATAGCATAAAGGATTTCCTTGCATTACTCTTGTGATTGGAGCTTCTTTAGGCATATATAAAACATGCCCCCCCATTCATGCAATTCATTAATTTAATCATCAATTGGTGTCACTTTTTCTTGTTGACATTCTAGTATAGTCATATCCATCCATATAAACCAACACACAATATCATAAAGTGAGTATAATGAAACTAAAAAAATAAAATAAAAATGATTTTCCTACATTTTCCATTTTTGAATCAACATTACAAAAGCAACTATTTTCATTTACTTCACTACAAAGTCATTTTTTCGTAAGAAAGTATTCCACGTGTATCTGATGAAGAAAATTCGTGTCAATGCCATGAAAATAGATAGGGAGCCACTAAAAATATAAACAGGCCCCAGTAACCAGTAGCAGAGGACAGCTTGTCAGAGACAATTTCTCATCGTCAAAACTCCATGCCTGGTAAGGATGGGGCCTTGGTCCCATCATATGTCAACCCCGGATGAGTTTTCATGGCCTAACTCATGATTGAATGCCATTTGATTGAAGCCGTAAAAAAGTACCCAATCCATATGTATAATCATCATCATATGATATTTGTCTTAGTTCATATTCTTGGAATTTTAGACAGTTTTTATGTGCTTTATGAATATCATTGATGTTTGATTGAAACTTTCCTCCCTCTATTGTATAGCTCAGCAAATTACTA
This sequence comes from Fraxinus ornus, assembly GCA_903798235.1. Classification (NCBI taxonomy): domain Eukaryota; kingdom Viridiplantae; phylum Streptophyta; class Magnoliopsida; order Lamiales; family Oleaceae; genus Fraxinus; species Fraxinus ornus. The sequence goes on along the minus strand of CAIGRF010365621.1, from coordinate 8,353 downwards.
TGGAATTTAAGCATGAATAGAACGTCCCAGATTAATTCAAGTTTTTTTGGACCAAACAACTAGATTAAATTTATCGAAATAAATTTAAATTTAGGCCCTGTTTGGCCTCCATTATCCCATAAATTTATTCTTCTCTCTTTTATTTTTAACCACACAATCTTCCATAAAATAATATTACATGTAAACCAAAAACTTTTCCTTCTTTTTCAACCACACATTCTCCAAAAAAATACTATTCCAAAAATTATAATTTGAAATAATGGGGGCCAAACGGGGCTTTAATCTAGTTGTTTGGCTTGCCTTGGAGATGGGTTCCTAGATTATCTAGTTTTAAACCCTATCAAACGTGATAAAGCTGGCTTAATTTTGTTTTTCTATTCTATTAATTGCAGATACTGGGCAAAAGAACTCTGAGGCACCCATAAAGTGCCTCCGGAGCAAGGGTTGCCCTTGCGATCTGCATTACAATGGCACCTCCGGTGAAGGATTTTCGAAGCTCAGAGATAGCCTCCTTGCTCATCCACATGGGAATGCAACTGAATTAAATCTCTCATTAAATAGAGATTCTCTTGAATTTCAGAAAGAATCTCAAAAGCGGCCAATGTACCATCACAACTTAGGTTCATGGACAGCTTTCTATCCTGTTTCATGTAAAACGCCGCCACGTCAGCTGAATGCCTCCGAGGATCAATTTCACCCTTTCTCAGTAAATAACAGATTCCAGTATACTCCATCAAATGCGTTTCCTCAAAATTATCCATATGATTACCAGATTCAAGATTTTAAATATTTTATTGTCATTGATTTTGAGGCAACATGTGACAGAGAAAAAATTCCCCATCCTCAAGAGATAATTGAGTTTCCATCTGTAATAGTGAACAGCCTTACTGGACAGTTGGAAGCTTGTTTTCAATCATATGTGCGGCCCACATGCAACCAGCTCCTCAGTGAATTCTGCAAAGATTTGACAGGCATCCAGCAAATTCAGGTCTGTTTCATGTCTGAAGTTCATGCTTTTGTTTACGTTCTTAATAAATATGGCTCTTGAGTGAGATATGTCAAATCATCAGATTATATTTGTTTTCCTCTTGAGTGATCAAAACTCAATGGCGCACAAATTGCAACCAATAGATACATAAAAGTGTTCATAGACTTGTCCACATACTGTGAGGTGAATATGGAGGTAAATCCTTTGATACAAATATGGAAACCCTTTACCATTCATAAAGTGGGTAGAGAAATCCTTAAATTCATTCTGCTACTCTCATTGTATCAGTTCCCCCTGGCCTCTTCCCCTCAATAATATTGGAAACCACAAACAAAAGATCGCATGCGCACACATACAGGATAATATTTCTTGTCCTCGCTTCTCTTCTCTATGACCATTGCTACCTTTTTTCCAAAACAATATTCCCCTCTACTACGTCCATTATATCTACTGCTAAGTAAGGTTTTCCCTGCCTACCACCTTAATGTCAGTTACACATTTTGCTCAAGACATGTTCATACCAAATACCTGTATATGATAGCAGTTGCATTTTAATCGTAATTTGATAATAGCATAATGGTGTTATATTTTTTATATTTACGTTTTTGTTAATATCTGTTACCAGATTTGCTTACATTGCATTGAGTTTCTGTTTTTTTTTTTCTCCTGCATAGCAGACAAAAAAGGAGTTAGTCTTGGATCATGGCTCTACCAAAATGAAATAGAATCATGAGGCATTACAAACTCAAATTTGATTTAGTATGATTAAAAACTTGATTTTTGTGTACAACGGCTAAGGTTGAACAGTAACAACTGGGATTATTTTAGAGAAAAAAGCTAAGGCTTCTTGAATTTGTTATGGTTCTATTCAAATCAGTAACAGTATTGTGGGCAGTACTAAGGGTTTGAAACCTGCTTGGTTAAATGCTTCAAGGAAGAATGATAGATACCTGCTATTGATGCTGAGAAATCTGATGTCTCTATTCCCTGCGGCTGTAGATTGCTCCTGCTAAGACCTGTCAACAAGCAAAGTGAAGTCATAGGGATATCAATAGGGCAGAAAAATGGTATGTAATTGAACTGCAGTGCTGTAAACACAGAGTGACTGAATAATGCAGAAGACAGAACAAGAACTAATGCTATTAGTCAAGGAAATGAGAATTAAAGTAAACAGATATCCAAGGCATTTCGAGAGGCCTGGAGCTCTCCTAATGGACTCAACAAACTACTGAATATTTCCCCCCCTTAATACATCCTACTTCATTTATAAGTATTTTTTAACCAAATCTAACAGAATTTCTTACTATTAACTGCTTCTCAATTCTTCTGGGTCCTTCTAGAGCTTGATAGGAGTCTATCATTACCTGCCGCCCCAAAATCCACCTTGTCCTCAAGGTGGAAATGTGGTTCAACTTCAAAATTCCGAATTCCAACCATTTTTTGGCAAGAATTTCCGCCAAGGCAAATGCCGAAATGGGATCTTTCAGTCAAAACACAGTGGAATAAGAGTTTGGGCATTGACTACATAAAATTATAATCTTTTCGTTCAAATTCCATAACCAGTTGGACATACAGAAGGAATTTCCGTAGTTTGAGTCCGGTTATTCTGAATAACATAGAGGGTTGCCCTATGATCAAACAGAGCAACAAAATTAGGTTGCTTAATGAGTCCGTTAAATCCCCATAGTCTTCGGAGCTGTGCGACCCACATTCCAATCGAGTGAGTTTTCTACTGCTTTGTGTAGCCCTACAATTCTCCGAGCCTCATCTTTCCCCATTTCCGCCATCGAATCACAGATTACCAAGATGTGAACCTCTTGTACATTGATTCTCCTTAATTGGAGGAACTCCTTTTGCTGTTGCAATTGGACTCATTATCGTAATGGCAATACAGTTCTGGGTGGTATTGGGGGCCTGATGGGAATGATACAATGTCTGGGAAGAACTGCAATTTGGGTTGGGGTATTAATTTGGGCCGGAATGATTGGGGAATATGTTTGGGCTATAGACATTACTTTTATATCTATATGGGTAGGAACAGATTAGAAGCCGGGCCAATACGTAAAAAAAATAAAATTACACATGATTTTTTTTTTCTACCAAAAAAATTCAGTGGGCTGGGACTGGACTGGATTGGGCTACAGCAATAGATTGGGCCATTTTCAATGACTCATGCCTGTCTTCTACCCTTTTGGCTAACACCTTGATTTGACCGAAACCTTGAGGCATAAGCATTGGGACTTCAGCCCATATTAGTGACTTGTACCCATTGACGCCCTTCCCTTCCAAATTTTCCTCTGAAATCGCCGGCAATGGCGTTTATAAGTTCTCCAATAATCTGTCCAGTATAGGGCTACGCGTCTCCATCTTCCCTGCGACTACCAAGGTAGTTCCGGCTGTCTATACTTGCTCCAATTTCCTCAGATTTGGGTGGAATTTCAGAATTGAAGGAAGCTTCTGGCGAGGCAGCCCGTCTTCCGTCCTGTCCTCTTGCCCATCCCATTTTTTCATCATCCAATTGAGCTTCTCCATCATTACTGCCATACCTCTCTGGAACTCAATTTTCATGGCTCCTATTCCCTCTTGTATTTCTGAATTCATTCTTTCAATTCTTCCTTCCGGATTATGAACTCGATCTTCTAATTGCTTTTCTTCCTCCGATGTAATGTCTCAGTGCCGAGGCTCTGATACGATTTTGATAGATACCTGCTACGATCTGTCCACCTGCAAGGTGAAGTTATAGGGATATCAATAGGGCAAAAAGATGGTATGTAATTGAACTGCAGTGCTGTAAACACAGAGTGACTGAATAATGCAGAAGACAGAACAAGAACTGATGCTATTATTCAAGGAAATGAGAATTGAAGTATACAGATTTCCAAGGCATTTCGAGAGGCTTGGAGCTCTCCTAATTGACGCAACAAACTACTGTATATTTTCCCCCCTTAATACATCCTACCTCTTCTCTATTTATAAGCATTTTTAACCAAATCTAACAGAATTTGTTACCATTAACTTTCTTCTCAATTCTTCTGGATCATTCTAGAGCTTGATAGGAGTCTATCAAAGTAACTGGTTAACTTAAACTTGAATTTTTGTATTCCAAAATCATGTTTGACTGGTTCCAAGCCCTGAGCATGAAATAAACTATCGAAAATTTTAGAATAGCAGGAAACGAAAGAATCATTTCGGTAGTCCCTGAAGGTATCATACAGTCAAGAAAGCTTAGGAGTTGTGTAAAAATCCAAAAATGTAATTATTTGGTTTTTTTTTGAATATCTAAGGTGCGTGTCTATTTATAAGCTGCAAGATATTTGCATGTGATAGGAGTCTATCAAAGTAACTGGTTAACTTAAACTTGAATTTTTGTATTCCAAAATCATGTTTGACTGGTTCCAAGCCTTGAGCATGACATAAACTATCGAAAATTTTAGAATAGCATCAATCGAAAGAATCATTTCGGTAGTCCCTGAAGGTATCATACAATCAAGAAAGCTTAGGAGTTGTGTAAAAATCCAAAAATGTAATTATTTGGTTTTTTTGAATATCTAAGGTGCGTGTCTATTTATAAGCTGCAAGATATTTGCATGTGGGACGCGGCATCAAGGTGCCTGTCTATTTATAAGCTGCAAGATATTTGGAAGCGGGACTCAATGTAGTAAAGCAACATAAGACTACTTATTGGAACTCAACTTTGAAATCATAATATTATAAAACATAAACGATCCAAAAGTAGAAGCAATCTGCAATTATGAACTTCATGAAATAATCATGACTTGACTAAATTAGAACTGCTGAAATTAGAACTGGAGCTTATAAAAGTAAGTTAAAACATAAAGTAAGGCCTGTAAAAAGCACAGTTATCAAGCTCCATATCTGGCTGTAATAGGACAAAATCCTAATTCCAAACATTGAGCCCTCTAGTTTTTATTTTCTTGAACTTTTAACAGACGACATAATCTCTTGTTTAATCTTAAATGTTCAGAAAATAAAGCTTCGTCAAGCTCAAGGGCCAAAGAATTTAAGTAAAAGAGATTTCATTTTGTATAGAAAAGAGAGGAATGGTTAGCAAACTTAACAAATTAAAAAAAAAACTAGGCATAACTTACATGTAAAGACATGCTATGAAGTGCTCAAACTGCCACAGCCCTAAGTCCTGCATAACTTACTCTATTTCTGTCTATCTACTTCTATCCATGTTTGTGTACATGTGAGTTATGTTTTATCTGTTTAAGTTTGGTAATCATTCATCTTTTTCCCATGTTATATTTCTAGTGGGTATTTTGGAAGTTCTAGATCTTTTTTATTCTTGAATGGTTTATTCTTGTCCCTTTGGCTGGTCATAAGTATATCAGACGGATATTAACATATGGCTGAAATGCATTTTCCCGCATTACCGTTGTGATACATTCTTCAAGTGCCTGTGCTAAAGAAGATTTCTATAGGAACCCTGATCTCTCATTCAGCTGTATCTGTGGCTATGTGACATTCATATCAATGAATAAACTTTTATCTCCTGTTTATTCTAATCTTCTCTCCAGGAAATTTGGTGATGTCCTTACATTTTGTTAAAATCATAGCTGATATAGATTCACCCTAATGTAGCTCAACTGAATTGAGTTTGTCTCACTGCAGGAGATTACTACATGAACCCTGTATCATGTGTATCTGTATATTGGGCTACGTGATGTTCATACCAACGAAATGAAATCATAGCTTGTGTTTATTCCGATTCTTCTCTCCAGGAATTAATACGACGTCCTTTGCATTTTGTGGAAACTGGATAGTGTAAACATGTGATTTAACTTTTAAGTTATCCACATCATATGCTCACATTAATTTAGAGCTAGTTTGGTAGAGATTAAAATCGGATTAAAATTGAAAAATTAGTCGTTATTATTGATTTTTATTACATGAGTGGGATCCAATAACGGCTATATTTTCAATTTTAATTGAATTTTAATTGATATCTAACGATTTGACTTTTATTAGACGGGTGAGTCCCAATAACGGCCATATTTTCAATTTTAATTGTTACCAAACATGCTCTTAAAGTCAAGCTGGTCCTGTAATTTGTAAAGCAAAAATGAATAATATTTTTTTTTGTTTTAATGCAAATACAACTTAGCATTTTAATTTTGAGTCTGTGTTCAGCTTCTCTAATTCGGTATCAGCTGATCACAACTTGGTTTGGCTTGTTCAGCTTAGTTCAGCATTGCAAAGGGCTTTTAGAGAAAGTCCTGCCAAAATGCCTGTTCGCCTACGTAATTATGCTATTATGGCCTATTTTCTTTGCTTAAAGTGCTTTTCAATGTGATGATAACATGGAATTAAGCATTGTGTTTGAAGGAGGTTGCATTTCTTTTAAAATATTTCTTTTTCTTATTGGGGTGGGGTAGGGTGGGGGAAGAGCCTCATGCTTTGTGCATATTTTATTGTCCTTGGAATACCACTGCTGACATGCATTCATTTGTCCAAGGTTTGAGAACCATTTTTGTTGACTTTTATTTATTTATTTCTTTAAGGTTAAAATACCTCTTTACTCTGCTTGGGATACCTAACAAGAGAAACGATTATCCAATGTGGTGCTTTTCATCACACAAGTTAATTGGAAAAAAAAATATAATCATACCGTTCATTGAACTATGTGGTGCTATTTAATATACCCAGCCTTGATACATTGTGCGTGTTGTGAATTTTATGTTATCTATTGAAGTTGTTCTTAACAGATTGTTGGGTTACCTAGGTGGATCGGGGAGTTACTCTCAGTGAAGCTCTTCTTAGTCATGATGAGTGGCTTGAAAAGAAGGGAATAAAAAACACTAACTTTGCTGTGGTTACATGGTCCAACTGGGATTGTCAGGTGATGTTAGAATCAGAATGCCAGTACAAAAAACTTAAAAAGCCTCCCTATTTCAATCGGTACATTTCTACTTCTTAACTTCGATGTCTCTAATATTTAACCTTGATTTTACATTAAAATTATCTTAATCTCAGTCCCTGACTTGATTTGCTTATTTCACCAGATGGATCAATTTGAAGGTTCCTTTCCATCAGGTTTTTGGTGGAGTGAGGTGCAATCTAAAAAAGGCAGTCGAGATGGCTGGCTTAGCCTGGCAAGGCCGTGCTCACTGTGGTCTGGATGATGCAAAAAACACAGCCATGCTACTTACTTTGCTTATGCGCAAGGGCATTAAATTCTCAATTACCAACTCCATCATGAGTCAGTCTACTGATGATTCCTTTACAAGGAAGCTACCCCCACAGCATCTTCCATTTGTTTCACCTCAACCTCATAAATTGAGGGATCTGCAATTTCAAGCAACACAGTTCCACCCTTATTGCCATTGTGGAGTGAAAAGTAGCAAAGCCATGGTTCGAAAACCGGGTCCTAAGCAAGGGAGCCTATTCTTTGGATGTGGAAACTGGACTGCTGCTAGAGGTGCTCTTTGCCATTACTTTGAATGGATCTCTCCCTCCTGATTCAATTCAACTACCGTTTAGGATAAACATTGCTACCATTTCTAGAAAAAGTAACTGGAGTCGGTTTCTGCTTCTCTATGGGCAATATGTAGATATTTAGCTCAAGCTTATCATAGTGAATGGATGCTGCTGCCTGTCTATATACATATGGCTCGATGCAGAAAGAGTATTTGACAATACATGAGTAATTAAAAGAAGTCATCACAGACTTTGTCAATGTGTTTTCTTAAATATGGTGTGAAATAGGGATATCTTTGGACTTTGGGGTCTCTTATGTATTTAAAACCAGAAAGACTGAGTTTTAGTTTCTTCATAAGATGGACTGTGTTTATATATTTTCTCGTCTTTCTCCAGTTGCTGCACCTGTCTTTAGGCTTCAAGCTAATATCATAGCTCACCTTGAAAAAACAATTTTCCGGTGTCAAAGAGGACGAGGAGGCACCCTATAACAACCCCGCGCAATGTTGATTTAGGCTACGCTTGTATTTCTACAGGCCCAAAGTAGAAAAACAAGAAACACTACAAGTAAATAATTTTGGCAGTAGAAGAAGAGAGATTGCAATTAATCAAGATGAGGAAAGTTTTCATTAATTAGGAATCTAATGGAAGGATCAACAATTTATTTTGTAAAAGATGAGAATTATATTTTTTTTTTATTTTGTTCTCTACTTAATCAACTTATCGAGTTGGTGTGTACAAGTAGGGGCTCGGCTTGACCCATTGTTTCACGGATCACATGTTTGGCTTCCGAGGTTCAACTCCTCAAGGCCGCTTTCCCCTCATTCTTAGCCCGGCACGCCCGAACAACTGGCATATACTCACGCTATGAGTAGGATGTTAGAGAGAATACCTGCATATGATCATACCATTAGTGTACTATTC
>CAIGRF010365617.1:6198-28146 GCA_903798235.1 Fraxinus ornus | reverse complement strand
ACTAAAGAAAGAAAATACAGTGAATTTCGGCGCCTATATTTTTCACTTCCCAACTTTTTTGTTTTTTCTTATGAATAAAAATGGGTGGTGTCTCCGATAGCGAAAGTCCCTCCAATTTAACTTAACTTAACTTAAACGTAAGCACCATACAGTGAATTTCGGCACCTACATTTTTCACTCCCCGACTTTTTGTTTTTTCTTGGGATAAAATGGGTGGTGTCTCCGGTAGCGGAAGTCTCTCCAGCTTTTTGTTTTCCCCAAGCAATACCTATTTTAATAGAGGAGGGAGAATAAGAATTTCTTATCAAGGAGGATAAATTGGGAACAGTAACTTCTCGGCGCCTACATTTTTTCACTCTCAGCTTTTTGTTTTCTCCAAGCAATACCTCTTTTAATAGATAGAGGAGGGAGAAGAGGGATTTTTTATGAAACTAAGGATAAACTGGGAAAAAAAAATACGTCTTGAATGAATAGTGAATGACGCATTCACTCTTTTAATAGAGAAGGGGAAACTGAAAATTTCACTATAAGTGATATATATGTAATTTTATTCTTTTAAAAAAAATTTAGAATCGCTAGATAATAAACTTCCAGATATGGGTTGGAACGTTTATAAAAACTCTTATTAAAATCACTTAAAATCGACTTGCATATGAATGCTTAAAATCGATACTTTAAGATAACGCTTGTAACCGCTGCTCCGAAACTCTAAGCAAGCCCTAACAACACGGGATAAAACAACACAAGGGGTTGTTTCGTGCAAGTCTTTTCCTTCTAAACCAGTTCACACTTCAGTGACTTCACAGTACACATACTACCGACCATTCAATTGGAGACGACATTTTCATATACAAATCAACCTTAATTGCTTACTGCTTCTCCGCCCGTAGCTACAACACGCAAAGACATATACTGAACCCGAAACTCTTTAAATTCTTGTAGATAAAGCGCGGCACATAACATGTTCGATGAAATGCTTGAATGAATCCTGCGTTTCTTTCTTTGAGGAATTATAAATTAGTCATTTATCATTCTGCCGTTCTTCTTTCAACATGTGGAGGCTATATGAGGGCTGGAATGAAATCCTGAAAATCCAGAAATTCCGAAGAATGGTATCTTATGCAGGATTTTACTGTTTCGTCACACTCATCAGCTACGCCTACACCAATAACACGTAAGTTTATTAGTTGCTCTTTTACTCTAAAAAAGGAATACAGCTTACTCATTTTATATTATTAGTTTATGCTATGATCATTTTGCTGGGTTTAAATCTTTTTGTAATAAAGTAGTAGCTGGGTAATGATTCTGTTGAAACTCATACGGGTTTAGATTTATAGTTACCCAAATTATTCTCGTCCAAAAAACATATTGTTCTGCCATTGTCCTAAGACAATATATGGCTTTCAGGTTTTTACTTAAAAAAAAAAAATTGAACTTTATATCATGAACAAAATTAATTTAAATTTAAATGTTGGGTTGAAATTTAGGTGAAACTTGATATTCTTTTTCCTTTAATGGATAATGCAGGACCAGAGCCGGATACTCGAGGGCTGACCAATACTATGCATCTTATCCAGCTGGGACCGAGCTTCTAACTGACACTGAAGCGGTTAGTTGAACATTCACATAATTCGTATTTTTTAACATGGGTCACATTGGCTAATCACTTTTGTTTGAAATTTAGTTAATTGAGATTTTGACTTTTTGGTAGTTGTATAAAGCTGCACTTGGCAATTGTTTCGAACAAGAGGAGTGGGGACCAGTTGAGTGGTGCATTATTGCAAAACATTTTGAACGCCAAGGGAAGTCACCATATGCATATCATTCGGTAAGTTGATGAGATGTTTATTGATAACATACATGTCCCATTTTTTATTTTGTGCATCGTATACTAATATTTATTTATGTTAGGTGAGTAGATTTCATTTCATGAAACTTTAAAAAGCTTTATTAAGGTTATCTATAATGCTACAGCTTATAATGGTTTGAAGTTCTGTATCATGAAGTTATAGAGAAGTCTATGGATGGAACAAACTCCAAATGTTAGCACATCCATACTTTATAAAATAAAATGGTGCGTAATTGTGAATTGATGTGGTGATTTGTACTTCAATAACAGAGAAGGTGTCATAAATTCTATGGCTTTGTTTCATTTGTATTTAATTAAGTTACTACTATAACCACAAACATTTCAAATTTCAAATTTATCCCTCCACTTCCTACTGCACATTCTCAATTGTGTTTGAATGCGTGGACATCATTTTTTCTTTTTCAAGTCTATCTATTAATTTTGATAGGGTTCAAGTATAATTTTATTAGTAGGTGGTTATCTTTGACAAGAGACCTCCAAACATTGGGTGTGTCAAATAACACGTGATGAAGTGAGTTTGAAGACTGATAGCATTCTGTTTTCAAAGCCTAATTGTTTTAGGGAGTAATTATTGTGTGCCCCCAAACAAAAAAAAAAGATGTGAGGAAATAGAAGCGTATTTTGGGTGGTTGTATAGAAACACAAGGGTATTAGTAAATAACAAACTTTAAGAAATGATGACCTTCCATGATCCTAAGGTTTTATTAAACTGTTTTGGAGCTTAATCATCTCCTTTTCACATTCTTTGAATAGCCGGGCATTAAGGAATATCTTGAAAGGCATTTGGATAAGTCAAAAAAATTTGAAAGTTGAAATGGAGTTTGCAAGAATGTGATTTTGCCTGTCAAGGATCCATTGTAACAAGTGGCAAAATTTGAATCTGTCGATATAGTATGATTTGAATTTAGCTGATTTTGATGACTACAGTATTAATGTCAAATCGCTGTGGGGTATCTTATTGGCTTTGGTAAATAATGCTTGGGTACGGGATACCTGATCGGGTTTGTAGTTTTGTTTATACATTTTTGTACTGTACTTAACCTTCTTTTTTGTATGTGAATAATGGTAGTAAAATCATTAATTGTAGGGATACACAATGGTGGACCTTTTAAGAATTGACTTCGAATCCATATTCCTTTTTGCTTTTTATATATGTTTACCATTTGTGTTCCTATTTGATTTTTGTTCAGTAATTTTTCTCTGTGAGTGGACGAGGCCAAACTTGGTTGTTCTAGTTTGTATGTTGAACAAGTCTTGTATGATAATTCTAAACCTTCATTACTTCGTTTTAGTTTTGTTGCTACCATGCTATTTAATTTTGATTTCAATTTGGTAATACTAACAAAATCTGTACTAGCGAATACACTTCATGGTATTGTTACTAATTTCTTACTAGTTAATAATATCTGGTAATGAATTAGACCCAGGAATTAATTTTAATAGCGCAATGATAAATATCGATTCCGTCTCCAACTAATTTTACTAGTTTTACAGGATATGAGTTGTAGAGAAATAGTTGGAATCATTTATGTTTCTCTCTCCATTTTTGCTCCCTAGTGCATGATGCAAAGTAACATGAGCCACGAGGGACTTCATCTATTTTTGCTCCCTAGTGCATGATACAAAGTAACATGAGCCACGAGGGACTTCATCTCCCTGTTTCTAAAGTAGATAAAGTGAATACAAGGTTGGAATGGTCATATATTTGAATTAGAAATGACAATACAATTTTAGTGAGGATATTTGGTAAGATCAATTTGAAAATGATCACCCAGTTAATGTAATATATTTACATCCCCTTAAATTAGAGGGCATAGGGCAAATCCTTGAGAGTATTTATTCGACAAGTATCTCCATCTCTGATCAATTGTCCTCTTTTCCATTTGTTTGAAGGCAATGTCAGTTTCCCCTCGTTTTCTTTTCAAGAATGTGTTACTAAAATGACATTGTCAACATACGTAGCTCCACTTATCCTCCATTTCCTTGCTCAGAAAGGTGATACAATGCTCCAGATATCTCTTTATGTCATAAATTAGGGTCAAAGTGGAAAGTCGAAAGAAAATCTTTTCTACTCTTCAACGAAAAAATTCACGGCAATATAGACTAGAACATTCATTTAGATATGGTGTGAACATTAATTATTTGTGGAAATTCGAAAGTTTTTCTGCAGTATTTTAAACACCGGATATCACTTAGACACAGATTAGGGTCAAAGTGGAAAGATGAAAGAACATGTTTTCAACTCTTCAATAATATTTCATGCAAATTTAAACTATAAATGATAATTATTAGAGGGAAATTTCAAAGTTTTGACATTTCTTCGTTAGTTGTGTGCAAGTTTTGACTATTGATTGTCATTAGCCCATGCGAATGCACAATTTTGGTTGCTTTGATTGTTATCTCTTCCTGCAAAACGTGCCATTTGCAGTCCATATCTCCTGGGTCAATCATACAAATCAACTGTGAAAAGTGGAGGAGCATGTTACTGTGTATGGTAAATATAAAATATACCCATTGTGTTTGACCGTGCAGTCTTATATTTCATGCCCAAATTTTGTGTGAATCAAGTGTCCATTAAAATATTTTCATGCAGTGACTTATACTGACCTGAAATATTAACAAAGGAAGTGAGAATCAACCTAATCTCAGTGGGGTCAGGAGACTGTAAAATGGTGTGTAACTCCACCACCTGAAATCCTAAAATTGTAGAATGGAAAAACCTCAATATGTCCTGGAAACAGTTTGCTTTATAGCTTTTATGCTTCTATAGTTGAAATGATGGTATCAACAAGTTAACTGCAGTATCCTGAATAGAATTTGAAGTAAAATTGGTGTCCATTATATAATGTAGTTGGGCATAAATAGTGACGACTTCAGCTTTCCTTGTCAATCGACTTCATTAAGATGCAAAACTGCTAGTTAATACTTAACCGGCTTGGTATTTCTTTACTAGGTACTAAGATTTACATTGAACTAATTCTTTGAACTGAAAGTTTTGCCTGCTAGTTAATACTTAACCGGCTTTTTACAAGTGATTTTCAAGTAACAATCAAGCAATAGGTGAACATGATAATATGAAAACAATATATATACTTGATATAATGTCTGCTAAACTAAATAGAGGATCAGCCTAAGGGAACCATGGCATAAAAGTTCCTAGTTCAAGCACGATAATCGCTAGCTCTTATCTGTTTTTGTCCTTTTGCTTCTTTTTTCCCCCCAAGTAAATGTGCCTATAAACTGAGTTTGAGACCTTGAAATTCCTGTTTCAGTTTTCATATTCGTTCTTGACAAAGGGTCTTTTAAACCAATTTGGTGAACACTAACATTACCCGTCCTTCTCAAGAGAGTTTTGGTAGACACTGGGTTCTTAAGCTGCTTATTTTGCTGGCTGATGGCATCTAACCAACTAAGAATTGGTCTTAGAATATTCCACTTCATAACATCTAACTTCAGAAGAGAGTACTTGCCATGTCTCTGAATTATTATTGTGTAAATATTGCAGCAATACATGGCACACCTTGCTTCCCATGGACAACTTGATGGGAGTGGCTAGCTGAAGGATGCTGTAACAGTCGACACGAACACAAGCGCTCACACTACATGGCGAAGCTCTGAGAGCTGAAAATTATCGAGGAATAATGGAAGCGCCATAATTGAACTACAGCACGCTTCATTTTTAGATACATTGCCATTTTCTATTACTAAAATCACGTTACATAATTTTTGAAGTTCGTAAACTATATTGAAATAATGTTTGAAGCCCATAACTATATTCATTTATTTTAAAAAATTAGTATCAAATTAAATCCCATTTGACATTCCATGTATTGTTGTCATGTATTGTGTGTAAAACAACGGAAATATAATGAAATGCTTGTTCGTTTACATTCAAATATGAAATCTTCTTTGTTGAACTTGAATTGCACATTTAAAAAGAATGAATAATGTTATTTATCATCATAATGAAATATTGGTAATGTGGCACTTCATTACCTCTCACATCTCTCTCTCTCCCCCTCCCTTCTTCTCATAAAATTGAACCGTTTAATTTCATTATTTCACATATTGCCACATTATCAATGTTTTATTATCATAATAATAAATAGCATTATTCAAAGAGTATACAATCATCCAATTATATGCATATTCCCCTGTGAACCCTACCCAATGGCCAGAAGATTTACGATTGTAATTCCGATGAAAGGCTTCAGCGCCAAACATGGGCATTGAATAAAGATTATTTTTTGAATTATAAGGTGAACAAAGACGACGTCCACATGCTCCAACACTGGAGGGCTTGTGGGTCGGGATGAGCCATAAACGACTTTACACTGCACTATTATATTTTCAACACTGGAGGGCTTGTTGAGAAATTATTTGAATGGCTACAGGTATCAGTCTAATCGCACTTTATGCACGCTGGAGAAATGCTTTGCTGCCTCTGGGAGAGTAAAGCCCTTCGGCTTTTGAAGTTTTTGCATTTTCATCTTTAATTAATGTGTACAATACGGGGCCAATGAGTTCAAGACTTTATTTTTTTTTAAAGGTAAGTTCAAGACTTTTGAGTAGCAACTAATTTTCTTGTGCTTACTCATCAGCAATGGAGTCAGAATTTTCACAATGGGAGGACGAAAAAATGTTTAAGAGGCAGAATACCTCTTGTATATAGTATAAAATAATTTTATTTATTTATTTTTCAAACTCACCATATAGATTTAAATAAGATTTCAAAATGTTACTGTTCTGGTCCATCTGAATATGCTGTAGTAAGTTGCAACCTCAGCAAATTAATGTAATCAAGAGCAGCCCCCATACACTTCTGCCTTCGTCAAGCTGCCCTTCTTTTTAACCCGAGGAGAGCTAACTAAGTCCGTCTTCTTGCCTACNACTCATCAGCAATGGAGTCAGAATTTTCACAATGGGAGGACGAAAAAATGTTTAAGAGGCAGAATACCTCTTGTATATAGTATAAAATAATTTTATTTATTTATTTTTCAAACTCACCATATAGATTTAAATAAGATTTCAAAATGTTACTGTTCTGGTCCATCTGAATATGCTGTAGTAAGTTGCAACCTCAGCAAATTAATGTAATCAAGAGCAGCCCCCATACACTTCTGCCTTCGTCAAGCTGCCCTTCTTTTTAACCCGAGGAGAGCTAACTAAGTCCGTCTTCTTGCCTACTCTCTTATCCTTCTAGGAATGTGACTATTCAATTTTTCTAGCTTGAAGGGCTATGTCAAAACATGTTTTGCCTTGTATAATGAGAAAATGATGCATTTTTTGCTAAATAATTTTTGACAGATTTTTTTCTTTGGTCTAAGATTCTCTTGAACCTTGACTTGTTGATGTTTTCTTTTGGAGCACGTAGAGCTAGCTTAAAAAATTTACTTATGAAGAAATAAGTAACTTATAAGATAAACAATTTCTACAATTGTCTAGGATCAAATCAACTTCTTGGCATGATGTTGTGGCACAGAGGAATTGTTGGGGGAAGAGAATGACTTGGTTTTGGATAATCATTGAAAAACAGACAAATTAATATACCTTGCTTTCATCCAAATCTTCACAAAAATTATACACCAAGCTTCCAATCCATACTTGTCAATTAAAATCTAATTGGCAATAACATAATAAATACTACAAAAAGGAAATAGGCATAATAGACCTCAAATTAATCAGACAACTCTCTACAGTTCACAGTATCAAATATCAACACAATCAGCATTTTTCGGAAGGGAAACAGAGTTATCAATTTATATGTCGATAAATCAGTAATTTAACATATAAAAGCAGATAGATTTAACCTTGCATTGACCCCATTATCATCCTTCCAGGAAGCTGTCCTCCAGGAAATGCAGATAAGTGGGCAAAGCAAGTGGAATTCTTCTCCTCAACACATTATATTCCCTGTTTGCAAATTATTGAATTTAAGAAATTAAAGACATTAAATACGGAAAAGTACAACTCGTCAATTTAAGAAATTAAAGACATTAAATACGGAAAAGTACAACTCGTCTTCCTTACTATTACACCTACTCACCACAGAGGAAGCAACAACGTACAAGGGGAATATTAATCAGGCTCTCTGTAATCAAAACCAAAATTTTCTCTTAGCCAAAAAGAACAGGATTTTACTTGGCTCAATCACATTATATTGCTTCTACCGACACATATACATGTTAACTAACAATAGACACACTTACCTCATAATCCCTGCTGTCTACACCAACACATGTGGAAGCACTAATGCTAGAACTTCTTAACAAGCAACGAGCACTGCAGCATGATTTCCTACGTCCATTTTGCGTAACCTTTACACTAGTATTGGAAACTTCTAATCCTTTCATCTCTGGTAATTTTGAGGGGCTAAGAAGACATGGGCGTGGAATAGCAACCGCAGTTTGACTTTTAGAGTTATTATTCTGCTCGGTGTCCTCATCGACGGGTGCATAGACTCGTTCCCTGCGTGTAAAATGATGAAGATATTAGGCTATTGATGTAATGAGAAACTTGAACCAAATGTTCGCCAGAAATACTTAAAACACCTTACCTGGGCAAGGAGGCATAACGCCTTCGAAGTGGAGCTCTTTCCACTTTACCAGAATGCTCCTCAAGTTGGACAAATTTTTGCTTAAATTGATCAACTCCACTGAAATAATATAAGTCAATTTTCTTTAGCAAGCCATAATAATCTGCAGTCTCTTAGATGATAACACAGCATAATGTTAAAGACATCATATTGAAACAAGCAAAACTCATTGAATTGCCAAATTTAATACGAAAGAGTAAGTGTAAACTGAAGCACAACATTATAGTCAACTGCCATATAGAATGTTCATCTCATCCTCAAAATAATGACACTACACAATATTTGATTTTTCAGCTAGTTTCTTTAAAAGTAAAATGACATGATAACTACCATCCTTCACGGAATGTTGGCAAGAACTACCAGCTTTAAAAAAATTGAACTACTGAAGATGCTTTTGTTGATTCATATGGATGTCATAGTATCGTCATTTGAAGTGGGGCATTGTGCAGCATTCATATAATAGTCTCTAGTACTCTAAGAAACACTTTGGTCCAAATATCATGCAAAAATATCAACACTGAACAGTGAACATGTTTGGACCCAATGATCCTTCTCTCTTTTTTTCTTCAAAATTAAGTGCTTGTTTGGATTGATAATAATTACATTAAATTTAAAGGTCAAAGCCAAACATTAATTTTAATCACACATTTTGTAGGACCCACAACTACTACCCACTTATCCAATACTAATTTCTATCACATTATAATGTCATTAACTTATAATGCAATCCAAACAAGAACTAAATTGCAGATTCTGCCTTGAGAAGTGATGCTCCCAGCTACCAATCCAATCCACCCAACCCAAGAGTCAAATACCCAAAATCCAAAGAAAGAAGCCAATCTCAATCATTTAAAGATAGATCAGTGGAAGTATACAAAAACAAAGATCAGAGTCATTAGGAGATTGGATCGAAAAAGTATTGGAGAATTAGTAAAAATGATAAAATGATTAGTTATAAATGGATACAGTAGAAAAATGGGAACATAAAATTTAAGTTGTATTTGATGAAGCAACGTCTCAGAAATGTTTTGTATCAAAATAGAAGTTGAGAATAATTCTTTTGATTGTCAAACCTTGGATACATAAAGTGAGCCTGGTCCACGCCACGGAGGTATTCCTGGAGCATCTGGGGATGATACTCCAAGATCTGTTTGCTTTGTTAAGATACAATGTAAGTAATAGCTAATAGCTAATGCAGAGATACCATATTTGACAAAAGATCACTTGCAATGTTCATACCTCCCTGTAGATTAGCTCTCTTACATCATCTTTTGTTAAATTTCTCCTTTCAAATTCAAACTCAAATTTTGAAATTGGTTGAGTTGATGGTTCATCTTCGACATTTGCCAAACCATAAAAATATGGATCTGCCAATGCCTGCAGTTAGAAATAATTTATAGCATCAATGAACATATCCTAAATACTGATATTGCATTTGTCAACTAAAGGAAATGCGAAACAACATATTTAGTTTACTAAATCTCACCTCTTCAGCGGATGGACGATCTTTGGGATCAAATGCTATCAAACGCTCAAGTAAACGAAGAGCCAGTGGATCAACATTTGGAAACTTTTGTGCGAGAGGAACAGGTGCTTTCTTTTTCATGCTACTTAAATATCTTCGTGCCTTCTCATTTCGGATCTGTAGATAGAAAAAAAAGTTCAAATTGTCAAATAATAAGCTTCGTTTATTACATACTTTCTAAAATACTCTGCTGCTATTATCATGGGATAAATTTTTTTAGAAAAATAATAATGTGACCAGATTCTTCTCAAAGATAACTAACTAATTAAATAAGGAACTAACCCTGGAAAGGCATTCAGAAGAAGGTGAACCAAGAAGTTCAGTTATGAGATCCAATTGGTGGACCACATTCTTCCCAGGAAACAATGGTTTGCCCATGAGAATTTCTGCAAATATACATCCTATGCTCCAGATATCAATAGCAGGAGTATACTGCAAAAGAAACTAAATCTTAGAATATCCTTGAAAGGATTAAGATGGACAATTGTACAATCAAATGAACAAAATAGTTTATAAAAAAACTGATTCCTATATGGTTGAACCATATGCAAGGAAAACTTGTCCATTTTTGAATGTTTGGAGATTATTGATTCTTGAATGTATGGAGATTATTTCAGAAATATATGCAAGGAAACTTGTCCATTCCAAAAAAACCATTTAAGAAAAAGTTATTCATGTAATTCTGACAGAACACAATCTCCCACAAATAGAAATCTTTTGAAGTTAGAAATCACAAATCTAAAAGAATGTGTATTCAGAACCTCACCAACAGATATTTTTATAATTCACAAATGTGCAACGTGACTGTGATAACTTCAGCGATAAACAATAAACTTTCCCAGACTGTATCCTAATTGAAACTTCCGTGAACAAAGACTTGAACAAGGATTGGAAAACATGAAAGAGGAAAAGTATCTAATTAGCCAAGTAGTATCTTTCAAGTTCTAATTAAGTCTAAAGTAATATTATATAAGTATCTAATTAGCTAATTAACATTATTCAAGTATCAAATGGAAATTGCATTTAAAGGGTTTAAAATATTAAAAGCTACACAATGATTTGTCAAGTAACCAAACAAGCATGAGCGACGCAAGACAACACCGGCTTTGCAACATAACAATCAACTAACTTATTGGGTAATTTTAAGATGAATTTTAACAAGAGCACTAGTACAAACAAAGCAAAACAGGCAAAAGTGGATACAGCAAGAGTTGGATTTAATCAGAAGCATCATCTTCAAAATCTCAGTAAAGCTGATTTAACAGCATATATTATCGGCAATGGACAAGCTCCCACATCTATGTCAAAACTGTTACTGCACAATATAGATACTTACTTTGGAGAAAAAGGAACCGCAAAGTTCAGGAGCACGGTACCATCGAGTTGCCACATAATCCTATAAATAATGGACATTTTGAGTAAGAATTTAAATGAACCATAAATGGAAAAGAAAAATGAACAATAATGGCCACTATTCGGTGTCAGACCAAGAAAAAATAAACGAAACATGTAAAGCAGTTAAGAGCGTTTTATCCTTCCTAATGTCATTGCATAAATCACATACAGTCCAGAACACAGCAGACGGGGCATCACCAAATGATGCACGAGCTAGTCCGAAATCACATATCTTCAACTTGCAGTCTGCATTAGCAAGGATGTTTTTGGGTTTCAAATCACGGTGGAACACATTTGCTGCAGCAAGAAAATTTGAAGTATAATTTAGACCGTGAAAGAGCAAAGAATTAGGAATTTATAAAAGCTGTAAAAGAAAAGTCCGACCTGAATGTATATATTTCAAAGCTCGAAGCAGCTGATACAGAAAAAACTGATGATGCCCAGGAGTAAGATCATCATTTGTCTTGAGTACGTGATGAAGGTCTGTTTCCATCAATTCAAAAACAACATATATATCCTTGAATTCTCTCCGACATGAAGGCAACATTATATGCTTTATTTCCACAATATCTGGCTGCCGAAGTAACCGGAGGAGCTTGATTTCTCTAAGAATGCGAGTGGCTTCCGAAACATGCTCAAAAACATTGTCAATCTTTTTTATAGCTACCTTTTCTCCTGTGTGTGTATCAACTGCAGCAGCCACAACACCATAACTTCCCTTGCCAACAACCTCTTGGATTTCATACAAATTAGCTTCACCATATTCAGTAAAAAATTCCTTGAAAGGCATGTTCTAACATATAAAACAGAAGTATCAGTATTTCCACTTTACGATACACACCCAATAATTGGAGGGAAGAGAATAATCAAAATCACATAAACTTTGTAGCTACATATACTACCGAGCACAAACAGTGAACTAAATAGAATGTTTAAATTTTAGAAACAAAGAAAAAAAGTTGTTAACAAGAGAGGACGCAAAAGAGGTTCCTTCACATGCTATATTAGTTTCCCAGTTATAAGGTTCTTATTCAGTTGCAATCATACAGGGAGTACTCATAAGACGGTGCGGTGCAGAATTAGTTATTACAGAGCCTTGAAAACAAAATGCATGGAACGTTTCATATCAGTAAATCCCTACGGTGCAAAATTAGTTATTACAGAACCTTGAAACAAAATGCAGAAGAATTTTTGAAAGGAGAAAATTAATTATTATCAAATATGCACACATGCAAAAAGGATCAACTTATGCGCACAAAGTAAAGAACAACATCTGAGTTTGAACGCCTATTATTGCCACAAACTGTCCTAATGACAATGAACAAAATTTAGATAGTAATATCTAGACAACATAAATCAAAGCAGAAGAGTACATGTGGACAATATTATCCTCCACGAGGTAAATATTCGAATAAAATATAAGTCAAAACATTCAATTGTATACTCCAGTTGGCAAAGTGAAGTCAATAAAGAGCAGAGGGTCAGAGAATAGAAATGAGAAAGGAGTATTAACATAATAAGAAGCACTTTTGATTACAAATCCAGGTCAACGAATTCCCTCCCCAGATAAATAATAACTTGGACATATGACCAAGTCTTAAACAAGTAGGTAATGCCTATATAGTCAAACAAAAGATCCAGCAGTAGAGAATCTAAGTACACGCATCTACTGGAGACAAGCAGCAAGGGAGGATTAGCCAAAACAAATTCAATGTGGTTAACTTGTTTGATTAAATAATAGCAGAAAACAGCGATTGTACCCGAAACTATGAAAAAAATACGATTTCTGTACAGCATTAGGAAATCAACTGTAGTAAATTGTAGCATTGCTTAGATCAGGTGAAAAAATACCCAGCCAGCATGACTGAACTCAATTAATTTTTAAATTGATAAATTCCTGTCTAGATTTGTCGAATTGATCAAGGATTTTCCCAATCAGTACTTGATTGAGCATGAGAACGACACCAACCGACCAATAAAATTCTCATAGGCAGCAATATACAAAAACTCAAGCAACTCATAAGGGAAATCTCATATAAATGGATCTGAAAATGAAAAAATAAAAATAAAACCTACAATTCATATGCAAGAACACAAGAACTAGGACTTGAACTGAAATCACAAGAATTCATCAATGATATCAGAGAAATGAAACAAATTGAATTTCATCATCTATTATAGATAAATATGAGACTAGAAAGCATTAATTAATTAGTGAAATAATAAACCAAACCTGAATCATTCCAAAAAAATTGCCGCGAAGATGAAATGGTTCTGAGATATTCCTTTACACAAGCTGGCAGAAGAACGGTAGCTTCAATTTACTGATCGGAACAGGAAAAATACTTATAACACCATTAGAGTACCTACTCAAAAGACCCCATTAAAATGCAAAAAGACGAGTTAAAATAAATTAAAGAATTTATGATATGATTAAAAACGCTGAAACAGTCAAATTGAATATGTCAACCTTCTCTGCACCCATAAATTTTCTTTCTTTCTTTCTTTTTTCTCAGAAAGATACAGGTATCAACGTCACAGTCGGTGCCTCAATTCAGTCAAATTTATGACGTTCACAAATTAAAATAAAATAGGGAACAGAAAAAAGATAAAATTTTGGGAACCCCACCTTCAAGTTCAACAACACGCAAAAGGACAAGAAAAAAGGTAATGAATCCATAACTCGGTGCATTCGTTTGAGACTTATCGCAGCATTACATTTACTATGCCCCCACAAACACGAGTGATAAATTTAAGTTAAACTCGCTTTGATAGGCTTCAAATAGTTGAGAAGCATCTGAGTTTTGATGCGTTTTCACCGTAATCTATCATGATCATGATCATGATTCCCTTTGGGATTTGGCAGAAACTACACATGGGTAAATGTTCACTTGTTATTTAATAATAAAATGGAATCGAATGTTACCTTGAAAAAAAAAATATTTCAAATAGTGATATGACGTAAAATATATTATTAAAAAGTCAGAATATATTATTGATATGATAAAAAAATATGGTTAAAATGAGTTATAAAATAATGTGTGTCAAACACAGGATAAATGTCTAGAAGTGAATAATAAAAAAATAAAATAAATTCTCCTTCCATTTCTGTTGAAATAAAATACATTTATTATTATTATTATTATTCTTTAAAAATATAGTTTACTTAGCTCACTGAAATTCAATCACGATTCAATTTTGATCACAAACTTAAGCTAATTATCACGTTGGTCACGGTATTTTAATTTTTAAAATGAACGCAATTAAAATAATAGATTACTCCGTGTCAACTTGTGACATCAGATATTTTGTTAGCTCCTCTTATAGAATTTTCTAAAACAATACCATTAATTATGGGAAAAAATATAAGAAATAAATCGAAATAAATCACAATCTACTTTTATTTTTAAGCCTAGTATTATTTAGTGCTTCTTGTTGCTTATTCATAATGCCAATTCCACAACTTCTTAATGCAATAATTTCTTCTTGCTAGGACATTGTCTTCCCTCTTCTCCTACCACGTTTCTTAGCTACCAGCCAGTAGGTCTCATTAACAAATAACTCCTGCTACCTTTGCATCTGATTTTGAAAGATTTACTTGTTCACGTTCATGCTGCTTTCTATTACTACGGAGCTTTGCTCGCTGATCTCTGACTACAGTCGAGTTCTTGGGTGTCTTGTGTGTTGATCCCGAAGACTTTCCAGGTTTGAAAGCTTTAGCTTTGGCGAATGCTGATCCTCCGATTTGGAGAAAGCCAACAATTCCATATCACGCGCAGTTGCTGCTGCTGCTGCTTTAGGTTCAGGTAGCCTTCAATTACGCAATGATGGACAAAACTCTTTGGTACTCACGAGTTCCAGCCCTATAGGCCCAACCGACTTGTCTTTTAGTGGTCCAAGTATTCACAGGCTCTCGAGTAACTAGATGCTCCATCAGGCATCAGCTGCTCCTTATTAGACAGTTTCAATGTCACTTCAGCAGAATCAAGCTTTCAAAGGGCCAATAAGTGCAACTTTTTCATTACAATGAGGCATTCTTGGGCACTAAATTCATCCTTAGAGCAGATCCCGAAATGCAATGAGTTCTCGATTCTTATTGGCTTGTCAGGAGGCCTCTGACTTGAAAATTCGGGGCAGTTATCATCGGCTTTGTACCCTTCTTGCTGCTGTGGTTTTGTCGCCTCTAAATATTTGTTTTCATCAAATTCGATCCTACTGGTAGGCTCAACTCTTATTGACATGAAACCAGGTGGCTTCTGACTTGAAAGTTCAGGGCAGTCTTGCTACTGCTGTTTTGCCGCCTTCAAATATTTGTTTTCATCAACTTCCATCCTACTGAGAGGCTCAATACTCGCTAACTTGAAACCAGGAGGCTTCTGACTCGAAAGTTTGGGGCAAAACTCTTCAACTTTGTTTCCTTGCTGCTGCAGATTCCCCTCCAAATACTTGCGTTCATCGAAATCCATCCTACTGGGAAGCTCAGTGGACAAAAAGCTAGGATCAAAACCATGGATACTTTTTCTAATGTTATATTTTGGCTTCTCTTCATGATATATTGCATTTTCACTTGCATGATTTTCTAGGCCTTCAGATTCCTTGTGGTCTTCAGACATTTCATATTGATCTCCTTTTTGCTGATTTTTTTGCTTAGACTCGCATTTCTTATGCAGCTTTATCGTCCCCTCTGCCAGTCCCAATTTAGTCTCCATTTCTTTTTTCTTTTCTTCCTCTTATGTCCTGTGCTTGAATTCAAACTTGGAATTGCCCCAGGAAGCATATACCTCCGGCCACGAGTCGCAATATCCCCAGATTCACAAAGTTTTCCAAGATGATGTTTTAGTAATGTCGAATGCGCCCATGGCAAATTATTATATTCTTTTTTTTTGATAAACTTTAATATGGAGTCCTAGCTAGAACCCAATTTCTCATTCAACTCCTGCAGTGCCCATTCTATCATCTGAAAAAAGAAGAAAGACGAGTTAAAAACCAAAAGTAAACAAAGCACACCAAATCTGGAATTGATAGAAATTAAGGAACAAAATAGATGGAAAAACTATATTTAACAGATAGATATGAGCAGATAATTTATGCACAATGATGTAATAAAATGCATTGAAGACCAGAGGTGGCGAACTGGCAGGATGATCATCTTACCTTAACCCAATCAAAAAATAATCACAGAACCTGCAATTAACTCTTAAGACAACAGTCGATAGTTGACAATTATGCACATTTGAATCGAATGCAATACAATACATTGAATTTGTGAAATAAGGTATCATTCTCTTGTAAAGCAGACAACAGCTAAGGAACCTAGGCAAATTTGTTAAAGAGAAATTGCGCATGATAATAAACTTCCAATACTCTGCTACACATTCTTTTTGGGACAATGCTAGGTATACATAATTTAAATTACAGAATATTTACAGATATATACACTTGGAGATTTTTCATTTGTTCGTGGCAAAAAACACAAAAAAAAAAACAGATCCAATCAAAGCTGCCAACGCAGCATCTAGAACACTTCTGTGAATCATTTTTCTGTAAATATGGTTTTTTCCTTCTTTTTCATTTCTCTACAAAACGATACATTTTTCGGTAACAAAATCATCAAGATAGAATTCTGAGGTTCTTGACAACAAATTATATTATATCAACACCCGAAGCAAAAAATCCTACCAAGTTAATCTTGACACACTAGCACACCATGGAAATATAGAATACATAGATCAGCATATGGACATGAATAAACGTATAAAGATCCTAATATTATATGTACAAAACAATTATTCTACAACATGATAATTTAATACCATTTTTGCAAAAGATTCATTGAATCCAACTTAAGATTTCAAGCACGCATGATTAGACACGCATGAAATAAAATTGACACTCAAACACAGATGAACTAATAGATTTTGCAAAATTTACATTGTAGACTAATTTTATAAACATACAACCTTTCATTGTACACCCATAAATCCCAGTGACAAAATTTCAAACATACATTGATCCATCAATCTTACACACATTATATCAATAATCAAAGCAAACATAACATGAAAAATAAATCCACTCGCACATATAAATGTGGTGTGACAAAGAAAGCTACCAGAAATCTTCTACATCTTCAACTGAACAAGAACCCCCGTCAATTTGTCTATCCAATCCAATAGTCAAAGTAAAATCTTTTAACCAAAAACCCTATATTTTTCAGTCACAAAATCACCAAGATAGAATCTTGAGGTTCTTGACAACAAGTTATAATGCATCAACATCCAAACCGGAAAATTCTACCTAGGAAGTCAGTCTTGACGCACTAGGATACTTTCAAAACATAATACAAAGATCAACAAATGGACATGGATAAACATGTAATGATCCTAATTTTATATGTATGGAGCACCAATTTTACAATGTAATAAATTAAATTCCATTTTTTTCAAAGACCCATGAAATCCAACTCAAGATTTCAAACACACAGGGCCGGACATGCATGAAATATAAAACAATACTCATATACCCACACATTTACGCAAAGATTGTGCAAATTTCACAATGTAGACCAATTTTATAAACAAAAAACTTTCTTTCACCAAAAACCCACAAATCTCTATACCAAGATTTCAAACAAAATTGAAATATGGACAATCTTACCCACATTATATCAACGTAATCAGAACATACACAAATAAATGGTTACCGCAGCTGCACAGCATAAGGAGGGTGATCTGGTGACTGGGATAGCAACTGGTTCAAGCGGCCTTCAAGAATGCTCTTGCAGGCAGCCGTTAAGGGTGCATTTGGATGAGTTTCTGCAAGTTTCAATATAACTTCTCGAAACCTTGCCATGGATAACTGCAGGGCTGAGGCAGGAAATTACATTGAGAGGCTGAAATTTTAAAAAGTCAATGTAAGAGTAAAATTTATATATAACTAAAAAATGTCATAACATGACATCATCTAGTACTTCAAAATCTTTTATGGAATAAAAATTCATGTATAATAGAATTAACATCTATATTCGCAGTGAATTTTCAAACTTCAAAACCCAATCTAATTTGTACATTCAAAATCATTAACCTGATCTAATTTGTAGATGCTGAAAGCTTTAAAAATATGGGAGAGAGATCTAATTAGAAAGAACAATCGCGAAAGACCGCGACTTTTCATCCTCTGATTAGTAATAAATAAAATTAAATATTCCAAATCATTGAACACAGATAAATTTAATAATTTGCAGTGATCGAATGCTGAATTTAGAGTTGGAATGGCACAAATGTTACTTGAAAACACCTATAAATTCCCTCTTCAGCCTCTGTTTTCTGCACGACTCTAAGCCTAATCGAATTCCTAGATTCAAAACCTTAATCTTTTAGACAAAAACCCTAAGCCCAAATTTAAAACCCTAACTGTGTTAAATAAATTTTAGCAACATTCAAAAATTAAATACAACATTTTAGTTTCAACAACATTGTAAACTAAAAACAAAATTCAACAATAAAACCCTTAAAGGAACATTGTAATATATACATTGAAATTGAACAAAATAAACAAAACAAAAAACCCACTTACATTTACTAAAATAGAGCCGAAAAGAGGACTGTGGTTCTTGGAGGTGTCTTTGGAGTAGACTGCTGTGGTCCTGGGTGGAGGGAGAGGTGAGAGGAGAAGGCAGTGTTATAACCTATATGATCTGAGGGATTTTGAAGGGATTATTTAGGTACGACCGCGCTATATGTACAAAGCCGGTTGACAAAGCCGGCTGACAAAGTGACGTGTCACCAATTTAAAAAAAAAAAAAAAACATAAAATCGAAATTGTAAAACCCAACGTTCCCCATTTTCCCGTTATCTCTCTCCCCCATTTCCCCCAAATCAATGCGAAACCAGAACCCTCATTCCTAAATAACAAACCTTCGGCAGCAACTGAAGTCTGGCACTATCCGCACCTCCGGCATCATCCCCACCTCCGGCAGCCGGTGAACTCCAGCAAGGTGATTTGGCCCCGCTCCGCGCTGTTGTAAGGATCATAGGTTTGTTCAATCGCACCTGAAATTCTTTCGTCGAAACATTTTCTTGTCTGGGTGGAAATCGATTTTGTTGTCTTGTTGGGTGGAACTAAAGATGTATAAGGATGGGTAACTAGACATGGACTTTCAGGGTGAGGTAAATTGTTTTTAGCCAAATTGAAAGTAAAAATTTCATAAGCTTGCACTGAAATAGACAATCGGATTCAGATGTGGAAAAAAGGGATGATAGTAATTGAAGAGGACCTTTTGACGATTGAAGAGATCAAACTGCAAATTATTGTAAGAATGCCTCCTCGAAGTATACGACGCCATTAGGATTGTAATAAAAAGTATAAGCAGCGAGAATCAGACTTAAAAGATCTTAATTGTGTGAAGGCTTGTGCAAGAGAGTCATTTAGGCTCCATCCTGTAGCACCTTTTAACGTTCCACATGTATCCACTGAGGATGCAACTGTCGGTGGCTACTTCATCCCAAAAGGTAGTCATGTGCTACTGAGTTGTCCTGGTCTTGGTCACAATCCAAGAATATGGGAAGAGCCTCTCAGGTTTAAGCCAGAACGTCACCTCAAAAGTGATGGCTCGGAAGTTGTTCTTACTGATTCTAATTTGAGAATGTTATCATTCAACACTTGAATGCGAGGCTGCGCAGGTGTTTTACTTGGTTCTACCATGACTACCATGTTGTTAGCTAGGCTTATTCAACACGGGTTCACTTGGAACGCCCCACCTGATGTGCCAATAGACTTAACCGAGTCTGAAAGTAATCTCTTGCTTGCTAAGCCATTGCTAGCACTGGCAAAACTCCGGTTGTCTGAGCATGTGTATCAACAGCTTGGAAATTAAACTCACAAGGAACGTCTAATAATGTAGGATTATGATTTATGAGTATGCATATTTCAATTATCATTTAGTAAATAATTGTACCAAAAGAATCGTGGTGTTTTGTAGTTAAACTTAAATATTTCTTTTGCTGTATATATATGTTTTAATTTTACCCTACAAAGGTGTTAGCATTTTCATTGTTTCGAGAAGCTTAGGTTTAACATTTTGCCTTTTATGTCGTGCATAAATCAACTACTTTCTTACATTTATTACAGGAAATTGAACAGAAATGTTATTGTTCAGACAAATTTGGCCAAAATGTGATTGTTTTGGATATCTAAGTTTGATTCTTAACAATGAAGGAGGGACTAAAAGGAAAGTTCAAGGTAATAATGTTTAGAATAAAACGGGTTTGTACTGAAACTAAAATAGAAAAGGAAAAAAAGTACACTTTAGCAAGACTTGGTTGCTCGACTTATTTTCTCCAATTATCCCAATAATTCAACATTCAACAGAAGTAACCTAAGGCATCTACTGCTTCCATTCATTGTAAAGACCGAAAGTCATTCCACATTCTCATTTTCGGAATCGACAGACAATATATCTTCCTTATTTGGCTGATCCTGCAAAACATAAACACTCACCCATTATTTAGGTGTTTAAAATGCCCAACCTTCATTCAAATTTGAGGCTCAAATAATTTTCACTGAGTTTTTTTCATTTTAATTTCCCTATTTCAGTTGCTACATTGTTTTTTACATTGAGTGCAACAACTAACAAAAACATATTTTCAATAAGCTTTGTGTCAGCTCTACCAATCCTTTTCCCCAATTCTGTTTTACACCCATTAAACAAGTATAATGAAATCAATCTTTTCTCAGCCAAGATTGTTGAAGCCTACTTCATTGAATAGTATACGAAGCCTACATCTACAATTTGCAGTGAACATCAATAGGTAAAAATTCTGGCTCCAACGACTGCAAGCTAGCTAGAAAAGAATACCACGTGACATCCCCCACACAATCATGAGTTGAGTTCTCAAAAGAATCATGTCCAGTTGAGGAACTAAAAGCACAAATTCTTACCAGAGGTTTGTAATGACCCCGGTTCCGGAGAAGATGAAGAATATGGAAGAAAGCCGTCCAATTTCTGCCTCTGTATATGGAGATGATGAAGAATATGCCGCCTAATCCGCTAAAATGGGTTATGATTTTGTATAGTTTCAAATTGTGAGCTATTGGGTTTGGACGAGGAATTTATTTGGGGGAAATGGGGAGAGAGAAAATGGTTTGTGGGTTTGAGAGATTCTGAATTTTCTCCCTGCCCTATACTCCATTTTGCATCAATTTTTAATCACAGCCGTCCGTATTCATTTGATCTCCAGCTTACACTTGACTTTTGTCAACCAACTTTGTCAAGGAATTTTGTACAAAAAGAATTATTTATTTAGGTTTGGGATGGGAGAATTTTTAGAATAGCCTATTAATAGTGACTTTTTAGGATTTTTGTTAAAAAGTCAATTTTACCCTTAATGAAATGAGTCATTTATTGCAAGACATATCCTTCTATTTTAAAGTAAGTCTCGAATTTGTCTTGTTTTTCTTGTATTTTGATTATTAGTATATAAATCCATCATTTGATCTAATGCATTAGCATAATCTGCTATTTTTCTTCCATATTCTTTTAAAAGTTTATCATATTCTTCAGAC
>CAIGRF010365573.1:0-13518 GCA_903798235.1 Fraxinus ornus | reverse complement strand
ATTCATCAAGAAGAGAAGTTTTTCGCTTGTAATATTCATTCGTGAATTGTGGGTCGTGTTGAGGTCCCGGAAAGCTCAACATTGTAAAAGGATCGGTTCTCCTTGATTGTAAGTCACCGAAAGCTTTGTAAAGGGTTGGATTGCACCACAAGTCAATCAACATAGTGAAAAAGGCCTTGCTCGTGACGGAGAGCTTGGTAACGGGGGACGTAGATCATTGCGTTAGATCGAACCTCCATATTATATCGTTTGCACTCTCTAACTCTTTTACTTAACTTTTTCTACTTTGTACAAACTTATCTCGATTATCTACGTGCCTATTTGTACTTGGTTTGATTCATTATCATTTGTGTGATTATTAGTTTAAAATCTTGTGTACTTAACGAAAAAGTTTTAAAAACCAATTCACCCCCCTCTTGGTTAGTCAATTTTGGGCTTTCATTTTATGCACTTATTTGGGCCTTAAAATAGTAATATTTCGTAATTCATTTGTTGGAATATAGCCCAATTTATTGTATATTTTGTTTAATGGATGAAACCCGATGATCAAAGGTAAAATTAAAAGAAATAAGAAAACAAATAGTGAAATCCAAAGTATGGGAACTAAATGGTAACATTTCAGTAGTTGTTTCGGACCAAAAAATGAAGAATGAAGATGCTACGGGTTCAACTGGAAGCAATTAGAAGTTAAAGGACAGAAGTTGTACGAGAAAAGACTTAAAAGAATAAAAAATCGAATTCGGGGACAAAAATGTAAAGTTTAAAAGATGTTATAACTAGGCGACTACCCAGTTATAAAGCCGGGCAATCCGGCTTGAGAAATAAAAACAGTGGCTAAAAATATTTCTTGGGCGAGTGCCTACTTTCCTACTGAGCAACTGCCCAGGCAAAATTTAACAAACGCGGGCTGCTTTCTTTTTCTTCCAAAATTATACATGAAAACCCACTTTTTTTGCATGATTTCAAACCTAATTTCACATCTATAAATATAATACACTTCTCATAGACCTCTCATATACATTTTATATTCCAATTTATATCAATTCTTACAATCAAAAGGAGGTGAATTTCATAATTGTAGGAGAGGATTGAAGAGCAATTGTAAGAATTATACAATTGAAGATTAAACCTTGGTTTTTGGGCAAAGAAGAGAATGCACAAGTGGAGATTCATCAAGAAACCGTTGAAGAAATTCAAGATTTTTCTTCATCTTCTCAATTTATAAAAAATCCGGACAATGTTTTTCTAGTTAAACATGTTTGCTTGTAATTTTGCAATGTTAGGCTAAATTTTCAATTATCTAGATACAGATGGACCATTATTATGAATTTTTTAATATAAATTAAATATTTTGACGTCTAATGTGCATGAGTTCTTGGATGATTGTTATTGTGTTTAATGTTTTCAATTGCTTAATCACTAATAGGATTGATTTGTGAACTTTATTGATTTAGAAAGAAACGATAAAATAGAAAGTACTTTATAAAATCTTTGTAAAGTTTGATAGGGAATAGAGATATACCACTACATTTTGCATAATTTCTATAGACGTTCTGGCGTTTTTAATTAGTGCTTTCATATTCGCATCTTTCATAGAGATATATGAAGGTCACATGAATGGATATATTTAGGGCGTGTTCGGTAGAGATTAAAATCGGATTAAAATTGAAAAAATTAGCCTTTATTGTTGACTTTAATTAGACGAGTGGGACCCAATAATGACCATATTTTCAATTTTAATTGAATTTTAAGCACGACCGAACACGCTCTTAATTGATATCGAGAGATGCTTTTAATTAAGTTAGGAACATTGATCAACAAGAATGTGCACATATTCTCATGTTATTGATTTGCATTGACACAGATTAATAAATGGGATTTTTACGAAAGCTCCATAAATTGGTTATTAGATTTGTTAGTTTAATTAGTTGATTAGTATAACTATTCAAACAAAGTTTGTTATTCGATTAGAGTTAGAATTAATTGATCCTATATTGAATACATAGTCATCGTGGGAACGACATTTTATTTATCACTTTATTACTTGTTCGCGATACCTTACACTTCCAGTAAATCAAACGGATCAGCATAGTAGATCATACAACTGCAAGCTGTCCATTAGCATCCAAGTATACTTATCAGACTCAAGAGTTCGGTTATGCACATAACTTACAAAGGTAGCAGAACAATCCTTACTCCAATACCTTTAACCCAAGTTGGAGCAATTATCCTAACTTCTCATAGGTCAATAATCAGGGTAAAAAATGTCATATTCGGAGCAACCCACCAGGATTTCAGCAACAATAAGAGAAATCATTGTTGGAAGCATTAGTGGCTCAGTTCATTACCAAAAGTGAGACTAATTCTCAGACCAATAGGCTATTCTTCAAAACTAGTAGGCTGCAATTAAAAATTTGTAAACTCAGGTGGGACAGATAATAGCTGAATTAGCTAACAGAACACAAGGTGTGCTAAGCTACAGAAAAGAACAATGGGAATAGGTATTAGCAGTTGAAGATATGAATAATACAATTATAGAGACACCATCAATCAAACCTGCTACCCCTGTTTGAACTTATGTACCACCTATTCCATTCCATCAAAGGCTGTGCAAACAACCTAAAGAGGAACAAATTTAGGCTATCACAACAAGAAGTGAAGTTCGACCACCAGAAACTACGTTGAAGAAGAAATGGATTGAGGATAATTAGGTACCCACCACGGGGGAGGAACAAGTGAGTCAATCTGAAGAATCGGCAAAAGCTAATCAAGAAGCAGCTATTCCACATGTTAAGGCAATCATTCCTGTCAATAAACACACACCTCTAGTCTCATTCCCTTAAAGGTTACAGAACAATAAGGTAGACAAACAATTCAAAATTTTTTTGGATGCACTTGGATAACTTCACATCAACATTCATTTTATTGATGCCATACTACAAATTCCTAATTATGCTAAAGTTTTGAAAGAAATGTTAACCAAGAAGAGAAAGCTCGAGTAGATGAAAAATGGCTTTTTCAAAAGAGTGCAATCCAATCATACAACATAAGCTCCTTCCTAAATTAAAAAATATAAGAAGTTTCACCGTACCTTACCCTATAGGAAATCCAAACGATTTAGATACTTCAATTAATTATAGAACAAGTATTAGTTTGATGACACTATCCTCTATAAGAAATTAGGATTGGATGATCAAAAAGCAGCATCGATAATCCTACAGTTGGCTGACAGGATACCTGGTGGTAGAGGATATGCTCATCAAAGTTGGAGATCACTTCTTTCTTGCTAATTTCATTATCCTTGACATAGATGCACAACACATGCCATTAATTTTGTGGAGACAATTCTTAGCAACCGCACGAACATTAATGGATTTTGAATAAAAGTGAATTAATCTTGAAAGTGGAAGAAAAACAACAAAGTTTCATCATTAATGATTCGCTTAAACAATCACCTGACATTGATGAGTGCAAAATGATAGATCATTGGGAAAGCAATAAAAACAAGAAGGAAGGATGTGGAATCGTTAGGCGGGACAACAATTCAAATCTTGTAATCTGGAGGCTAAAAATGAGATAAAGAATCACTTTCAGTGCATCCAATGCAAGACTAAAAACTCTATTCAAGCCCCCCATGAGTAGCCAAAACATTAAAGTCAAGCTAATAACTATAAATAAACATTTATTGGGAAACAACCCAATTTGTTTCCCTTTTATTTATTTTGAAATTTAAATAATATAGTAAATTTTTTTCCTTTTGTAATATAGGGTATCTTCATCCCCGTATTTCCCTTTAGATTGTGTTTGGGCTTACTATAAATTGTTCCAAATTATGATTAATCTCTATTTATCTTGAAGGAACATAACACATGAACACACTAGACAAGAAAAAAGATATAGCAAGTGATCCAATATTTTCATGCCAGCCCATCTACCATTTGCAGATTTATACCATGAGTGTACTTAGTTTCTTTCTTTGCTCTTAATTTTTGTATATTACTTGTTATATTTTTATATTTTGAGGGAAATGTCTGTTATAAGATTGGGGTAAAAAGATATCGACTTTTATCTATTTAGACTGTTTGGCATGCTAGTTCACGTGCAAAAAAAAAAAAAAAGAAAAAAGAAAAAATCCTCAGATTTGAAAAGAATAAAAATTTATTATTGCTTTTGTGAGCTTATGTAGGTTAGATAAATTGCCTACTATGATTCATATATTTGGAACAATGTATTAGGCTATAAATTTTGGAAAAATTGCATGTTGGGGTTGATTTATACTTATTCATGTAACATTTGACAAGTTTTTGCGCACAAAATTTATGTTTTACATCATGAAAGATTAATTTGATTCAAAATTTGAATAAGTTGAAAAAAATAATGGAACTTAGATACTACATCGAAACATCTACTAAACTTTACATCTGTCAGCAAAATCAAGGATAGTTTTGGGCAGTTGAATTGTTGTTCGGAGACATAATGATGAATGTGAATTCTATTTGTCTTATGTTTTGTGTATGTTTTGTGTAGATCATTTCAGATCAATAAGATGAGAATTAGGTGAAAAATCTTAAGCTAAAGTCAATTTTTGAGAATAGTATTTAATGAAGGCTATTACACTAATAATTACATAAAAAATTGTCTCATTGTGAAAATTCTCTTCATAGCCTTTATGACACGAGTGATTAACCCTACTAGGGTATCTACACTTGATGCATATATTCATCTAATATAGGAGTTATCGGACAAAAGCTCGTAGCAAGAGTCATTTAGAAAGGTTAAGGAGACAAGTCCGAACATAAGATGTGAAAAACAAAAAAAGAAGAAAAAGTATTATTACATCCTTGATAAAGCTTCAAACATGGGATTGGTT
Source organism: Fraxinus ornus (assembly GCA_903798235.1). Taxonomy (NCBI): domain Eukaryota; kingdom Viridiplantae; phylum Streptophyta; class Magnoliopsida; order Lamiales; family Oleaceae; genus Fraxinus; species Fraxinus ornus. Next base: position 8,648 of record CAIGRF010365573.1, on the reverse strand, counting down.
GAAAGAAAGAGTTTTACTCATCCGGTTTCCTCGCGAAGTACTTATGTGAACTGGAGGCAGTTTCAGCTTTCTCCCCGAACACTTATTTGAGAGAATTAGACTTTTAACAAGGGATTATTAGTTTAGTTGATTTTTGGAGGTTGAAGTAGTAAAATATAAGGAGAATCCTCATTTATTGATATGATGAACTATAATTAGGTAATGATTAGTATATAAATTCAACCTTAAATTACATCTTAGGAAAAAAGTTTTAAAAAATGATAAGTTTGAAGTTGTGAGTTTTACGAGAAAAGAAATGATAAATTTGGTTGGGAATCGAATCACTTTTTCACACACACACACACACACACACACACATCGAGTTTGCATTGAATAAGTAGAAATTAAATTTAGCAATGAGATTTTGAAGCAGTTTCTAGTTTTGATACATAAATTCAAATCCTGAGACCAAATATAGATTATCTAACCATGTTTGTTTTAAAAAAATTATTTAAGTCAAAATTTATTTTGTTTGAAGACAAACATTTGTTCTTGTTTGGTGACTTATGACTTAATTAGACCGTTAAGATTAATTATAATAAATCTTGATGACTTATGACTTAATTAAATGTTAATTTTATAATTTAGGTAAAACTAGTGGCAAATTGGTGGAATTAGATGAAAAAAATGAAAAATGGGCAAAAATGAAAGAAATTCAAAGTTCGGGGATCAAAGTGTAAACATCCAATAGTTATTTCAGACCATAAAATGATGTCTGAAGATCATATAGGATCAATTGGATGCAACAGGAGGTCAAACGAAATATTGTTAAAATATTTCACAAATTAATTTTCAACCGAAAAAGTTATTCTCCGGATTTTCAATCTCGAATTGAGACCCATTTTTTCGGGTAGCAAACGTTTGAATTGAAAATTTCTATTTTAGACGAATTGTAGCACTTTGAATTATCTTTTCAACACACTTTAAATCACATCAGTTGGATATCGAGAGAGAAAGTTATGACCAAAATATCGGAAGTTACTCAGAGACGAAACGACGTGAATCAGCACGTGCTCGCGACACGCACAAGACCTTGTTTTCACCAACCAAGAGTTGGAACATTATGTGGCACATGCACAACTCAGATGTTTTCGAGCGCGCAATATTAATTCTGGGACCAAGCTTGCAATTTTTTATTGTGACTCAAATTCCTTTTTAATTCAAAATTTTCACGCATTTGACTTGAGTTTTAGACTCTTATAACAAAACTTTGACCAAAACATTTGGGATTTCTTTAGTCTCTAGATACATAATAATATCATAAGATTCATCAAGAACATGGGATCAATTGTTATATTTTGATTCAAAAGATCAAACCCTAACAAGGAATTGAAACCAGTTACATCAAAATTGAAGAATTCAACCTTGGAATTGAATATTAAGATTTTTTGCATTATTTCATGATTTGGGTGATCATTTTTCATTATTTTTCTTGTAATTTATTTAAAATCATGTTAGGCTAGACCATTTTTGTATTGGACAAGATGAATCCTATTATTTATTTGTTTTAAATTCAAGACTAGTAATTTAGTTTATTTATTACGTTTCTTGATTAATTTTGCATACTCATTACATTATTTAAATGATTGGTCACCAATTAGATAATTAATTGCTTATTTTAATGTTGAAAGACTCACCATAAATTTAGAATGTGTCAAAATTAACACATGTGTAATAGATGTAAGGAATAACATTTATCATGTATATAATTATATAAATAATTTAAAATTTAATGCATTCTAATCATTCGAATCGGGTTAGGACTAGATTCGGGTTGTGGTTATGATAGATTTAATTTGTCTTGAAACAAATATACGTCATACATTTATCGATTGTCAAGAAAGTATGAACAGAGTTAGATTACAAATCAATAAATAGGAGGATTTGTAAATCCAATAGAATCATTCATATTTTGATACAAAAATACTTCTTACACCGCTTTCCTAGAAAATTTAGTATAAAATCAAATCAAAATCTCTCTTTTGTTTACATAATTTGAATTCCATATAAAACTAGTACACTTAATTGAAAATTATTCCCTATGTGACGATACTCTTAAGTTATCTATTACTTATCAACGATTTCGTACGCTTGCAAGTTTCACACGAATCAAACAAGGCTAAGTAAGTTTTTTAAACTTAGATAAACATGCACTTTGATGAAAAGTAGGGCTAATAATGCCTTTTGTAGTGTCCCTAGCTCAAGTGCATGGAGACAAAGATGCTCATCAATCAATTCACACAATTTTTATTGCTTTTTCCGAAGTATGTCAAATAAACTAAAAATAGGACCCTCCACAAATCACACTCAAATTTTAAATGCAGAATCAAGAACCCACTTTCATGCACAAAAAGATGCCCCTTCGAATCAGAACCTAACATATTTTCCTTTTCATTGAAATCTTCTTTTTAATTGAATCATGCCCATGAAAGAAAGAGGATAGGAACAAACAATATTTTAAGAAAAGCTAGAGAATTATTTTTCTTTGTGGGTCAATGAAAAATATAGATGCTATGCGCAATAATAAAGCATTTGTATATTTATCAAATTTCTCATATATTCACAATAAGCCCAAAAAAAAAAAATAATAATAATAAAATAAAAAGATAAAAAGTGAGAGTCAACGTACTACTACCTAATAAGTGATTAATCAGTAAGCACTAGCTTTGTTGTACAATAAGCGATTATTTGTGTAGTACTAGTTCTCCTTTGTTACTCTTAAGAACTTATTTGCTGTTTCTTTGGACTGTTTGGCGACTTGCAACAATCAAATCTACAAGGGTCTGCCTCATGAAGCAATTGAATGACTTCATTCATTGTTGGGCGGAGTGTCGGGGTTCGACACGTGCAACGTATCGCAATGCGGAGTACCTTAAGCATCTCGTCCTTGAATGATTCGGACAATCTTTTGTCTAAAATCTCCATTGTACCTTCTTTAGTCTCCACTTTCGTCAAAACCCAGTATATGATATTCTTGTTTTCTCCAAACTCTGCCTCCACGGGCTTCTTCCCCGTTATTAATTCCATTAGTACAACCCCGAAACTATACACGTCACACTTGGTCGTCGCCTTGGAAGAATATGCGTATTCTATCACAAGTAGATAAACTGAATGAGAGAAACAATGGAACCTAAAAGGAATTTTAAAAACTTACTAGTTTATAGTGAGAAAATCAGTAAAATAAGCAAACACATTAAGTAAGGTGAATCACTAAATTGTATTAGGTGAATTACCTGGTGCCAAGTAACCATATGTCCCTGCAATAACAGTAGTTGTAGAATCTTTTGATCCCCTTGCTTGCAAAACCTTAGCAATCCCAAAGTCTGCAACCTTGGCCTGATAGTCGATATCGAGTAGGATGTTTGTTGACTTGATGTCTCTGTGAATTATTGGTAGCATCAGATCATGGTGAAGGTACGCCAATCCCTGCGCTATCCCAAGTGCAATCTGATGTCGAATAGGCCAATCCAAAATGATTTTTCCTTTATGAATTGCATCCCAAAGGTTTCCATTAGGCATGTACTCATAGACCAGCAAACTGCAGTCCAAACTCGAGAAATAACAGTACAACTTGACAATGTTCTTGTGCCTTATGCTTCCTAGAGTTTCAACTTCAGTTTTCAACTCCTTGTCCATAATCAATCGATCCTCCAGTGAAGAATCTTTTGGTTTTGGACTCAACAACTTCTTAACAGCAACAACTGCTCCATTGTTCAACTCGATTTTGTATACTGATCCTGATCCTCCATATCCGACTATATTTTTGTCGATCAGGGATTCAATGATCTCACGCTGATTAACATACAATGGATGGAAACTTTTAGTATGGTACGAGTAAACTGAGGAGGATAAGGTATCGTCGTTGTCCATCATCCTCCTTTCTTTACTAAACCATCGTTTCAGAAACAGGATGATACCAACTATAACAATTCCTACTGAAATTCCTATCACCCAAACGCAGTTTATTTTCTTTCTATTAGAAGCTTGATAACAATGAGAGAAATTTGGGACTGATGAATCTAGATCAACAGGTATGCAGAGGCCTGGATTGCCTGAAAAACTTTCTAACAATCCTCCCTTTATGAACGACAGGGGTATAGGACCAGAAAGGAGATTGTTTGAAAAGTTCAACGAATTAGGTAACAATTCAGAAAGGCTATCTGGGATATTCCCCGTCAAGAGATTGCTGGAAAGATCAAGAACATTAAGAGATTTAAGTGAAGAAAGCGATTCCGGGATGGAAGAGTCTATTTTGTTACCTTGCAGTAGCAACAAATTCAGCCTTCTGAGGTTGCCAATTTCAGAAGGTAATGGACCAGACAGTAGATTGTCGCTGAGATCAATTTTCACTAAATTGATTGTCAGAGAAATTTCAGATGGTATAACACCAGAAATCCTGTTGCCCTGCATGAACAGCTCTGATAAATTCTTAGCATTTTGAATAATTGAGGGGATAGAGCCTGTTAAATTATTATATCCCACATCAATAATTGATGCATGAGGAAGAGCTAGAATCCCTTCTGGTATTTTTCCCTCCAAATTATTATAACTAACTCGAAACCGGATTACAGACTCGCATTTTGCATAACTTTCAGGCAGTTTTCCCGAAAACATGTTCTGCAGGACAAGGAGATACATCAGTTTGCCACCACTGCACAACCCCTCCGGAAGATTCCCGTACAGCTGGTTTTCCGACAAGTCCAAGCCTCTGATGGCTGACGACGTTCCAAGACTCTGTGGGACTTCCCCTGTCAAGAAATTGCCGTAAAGGGATAACGTGTGCAAAGTGGTGGAGTTCGTGATAGTAACTGGAATTTCTCCCGAAAGACTGTTGTTGTAAAGCTGCAAGACTTGAAGATTTTGAAGGAGAAATATGGAGCCTGGAATTTTGCCTTTGAACTTATTGACAGACATGTCCAAATCTAAGAGTGCAGTTAAATTTCCAAGTTCCTCGGGTATTTCTCCTTCAAGTTGGTTATAGTAGAGCTCAAGCTGCTGCAAATTCTTTAGCTGGCCGAGCTCTGCGGGAATTCGGCCTACTAGGTAATTTCCACTTAATTCAAGATCAATCAGAGAAGTCATATTTCCTACAGAGGGTGGAATTTTTCCTTGCAGCATGCATGTTGTCAATATCATGTTCTCAAGTTTTGTCAGCCTGGAAATATTCTCCGGCAGATTCCATAAATCGAAGCCACCATTTTCGTTGAAATTCAAGTCCTCAAGATTAATAAGATTGGTGACTGACATAGGGAACTCGCCTGTAAAGTGATTATATGAAAGATCAAGTATCCTCAAGGATTTCAAAGGGGACAAATCTGGCAACTTTCCAGTGAAATATGTAGAGGTCATGTTCAGCTCCTCCATGAGAGAACAGTTGATGATTCCACGGGGGAATTCACCATGGAAGTTATTGTGGCCTAGACGCAGAACGTGTAGTTTAGGCAAATACGAGCATACTTGTTCAGGAAAGTTTCCAGAAAGTGACCATCCAGAGATATCAATCTGAATAATGTTTTCTTGATCATCACAGCCAATTCCCGAGTAATTGCAATAGGAAATTTCTTTGCTGACATCCCAATTGATCAAGGAGTCCCCTGAGAATGACTTCTTCATAAGAGTCAAGAATTCAGACTGGCTAGTGGCTGTTGCTCGCGAGCAGTATGCATATAGCAAGGTCACAAGAACGAAAAAAAGGCACTGAAATACCATCCTAGACGATTTGAGAGCCATCATAGTAGCCGACTCGAGAATAGGACTCAATTACGAAGGAAAAGAGGGGAATGCTAATTAATTTGGTTGGTGCAAAGGAGAAGGATGAAGTGGAGAATTATATAAGTGGGATGATTGATGGGAACACTGGGTGCAGTTTTAAGCAGTAGCAAGCCTTGATGATGGAAAAGGGAGATTCTTGAAGTGGTGTTCATAGTGACCAGTGAGATGGCGATGTGCATATTTGCATAAAGAAGCTTTTATGTTCATACCCCCACTCATACTCTCACAGAATAACATCATCTAGACGAGTTGGTACTACAAGGCAAGAAAAATACACAATGTATTTGTTCCTTGTACATAGCAAGTACGAAGAATAATGCATTTATAGCCCTTAAATAATAGTAAAATGAGTCAATTAATAATTTTTTTTATCACTAATCTTCTATGTAATCATTAAGTGGTACTCTGTAAATCAAAATGATAAAATGAGTATTACACCAATATCTTAATGTTAAAAGTTAATATGTGTGTTTTATTTAAATATTTTTATAATGTGGTGTAACAATAAGTTGACATGTCAAACAGTGATTATGTAGAAGATTTGTTGTGGTATGATTGTCAATTAAATAGTTTTTCATCAATTTGGGAGACAATATGTAATATAGTGGTGAAATTTAAAAATAAAATTGAAGTTCAGTTACCCAATTAAAACTAAAGTGAAATCCAATGGCCCAACTGAAATATATTAAAGTTAAGTGACCTAACTTTACTCAATCAAAACGTGTAACATTCCCCACTTATGAAGTGAGTAGTTGACCTAACAATCTAAAATGTAATGATATTTATACTGAAGAGTCAATGTTTTGTTAGGAAAATAAAAAAAGGAAGACCCGCTACACAGATTTCACATGGATAGTTATTTGAGTTTTAGTGGTTAATATCTAACATTTGGTATTGAAATTGGTCTTTCGATTTGAGGTCATCATAGTCTTATATGATGATAGTCAAACTTAGGTGATATTGAGCCCCATGTTTGAGCCTTATTATTCTCAAAACTCATTTTCAACCACACATTCTCCCCTAAAATAATTTTAAACGTAAACTCAAGATTAATTTTTTCCTATTTTCTAACCACACAATCTCCAAAAATTACCATTCCAAAATACATTATTCCCAAAAAATGGGGCTCAAACAAATATTGAATGTTGCTTTGCCAGAGTCATTAATATAGTGTTGTTTGGATACGTCAAGAATTATAAAAAGATTATGAATGATCAATAGAGAATTCGTCACTATTAGATAGTATTGGAATATGATCTTCATTTTATCCGCTAAAGTTGATATTGAATCCTTGACTAAGGTAAGTACGTAAGTTGAAAATAGTTTCGACGATTATTGACTAAAGAGAGGAATGAAAGATACGATCTATTAATCGAGATTGACACATCTCCATATCTCATAAATCGAATAATGGGTGGGTCAAGCCCATTTGAATATCTATAAATAAACAATTAGGGTTCGATTTTTCATTATTACAATCACAATTACATTGCAACAAAATCTTACGTTACAATATCATGATAACTTTGCTATCGCAAGAAAGAGATACCCTAATCTCTCATTCTTGTTCTCTTATATAGATTATCATTGGAGGTTGTACAATTGGACAACTGTAGTATGAATAGATGGTTGTATATCAAGACTTAAAAGGAGTAAAGATCGTGATTATTTGTGATCAAGATTCTCAAACGAGTTTAAAGAATTTGCTAAAAGTATAATTCTAATTACGATTTCTATCTGATCACAGAGACGATACTTGAAAAGAATTGAAAAATATTTTAAATTTCTCTGTGCACATGTATAAGTGAATTCCCAATAGAGCATGCTCAACAAGCTTTGATTCCAATCGATCTATGCAAATCGTCTTGGCAGCTGTCGAACAAAATTCTTTGATAGCAGTTGAGCATATCTCAAGCTTTAACTATAATCGAGTCCCTTAATCATTTTGGTAGCACCCAAGTGACTATCCCTAGGACCATCTTAGTAGCTTCCAATCGATATGCCCTAATAATAGTTGAGCTTCTCTCAAGCTTCAATAGCAATTGAGCCAACAATTGCCTTTGTAACAGCTAAGTGAAATGTACCAATAGCAGTCGATAAGAGTCAAGCTAATAGATCAGCAGTGGTTAGGTATCTATTTACCCTTATCTTAATTGAGACGAGGTGGCAAATTGGCGAGCGAAATACCTTAACAATAAAATGTGCATTTATCAAAAACTACAAAGCAAGCTAATGATGGCCTATTCTAAGATATTTATATGCAATGTCGTCAAAAGAAATTGACAATTGCTGAATACAAGTCTAGATTTTTTTCAATGATCAACCATATGCTTATATTCGAAAGAAAAAAAAAAATTCTACGGACAGCAAGCGACCTAGTCGAGCCATTTGTCTAGACACAACTAGAAAACAATCATGTATGCATACAAGGGATATATGATATTTGTAATACTGACGAAACATTGAGAAGAACCACTACAAAAAGCATAGTAAAAGGTAGATGCCTCTTGCACTAAAAAAAGAAAAAAAAAAAAAAACCCTTCTTCAATAGAGCGATAATACCTCCATTTCCCAAAAAAAAATGTTATGTTATTTAGACGACCAATTGTTTTACATAACAAAAGAGTGTAGGAAAAGTGCTTCAGTACGGATACCGTATATGTAAGACAGTTACCGTATATGCTACAATTTAAACACCGAATCGCCACATACTATTTTTACATATAACTTTGAATATAACAGATTCAATTATATATAACAGATTTAATAATCTAGCAATTGAAAAAATGAATTAAAATTGAAAAACAAATTAAATAGTCTCGAATTAAAATAAATAA
>CAIGRF010365504.1:5043-17191 GCA_903798235.1 Fraxinus ornus | reverse complement strand
GATGGTAAATATTTCTCAGAACATGAAGTATGAATCAAACCCATGTTTGAATTGAAATTGAGCGCCCCTGCCTATGTAGAATCAATAGTTGTTGCTGCTGCTCGTACAAAGATCCAATTGTCTCTCGAAAAAGGACTTACACTTGCCACCTTTGCTATGAAAAAGGGGACATTTTTTTATCAATCTTCTATTTTATAATACATGTTCTCGTGTCACATTTACACTTTTATTCTTCTACAATACAATAACATTCTCTCTACTCTCTACTGCAGCTTATATAGATACAACAATAAGTCAATAACATTCACATAAAATGGGAAAAAAAAAATTACTATGTGGGTCACTTAAAAAGATTTTTTTATTACAACAAAAATGAAAATGATACAAAATCAAAACAATTTCATGAATCAAAACATTTAAAAAATTTCATAAAATTCCTTCCATTATTTTTCTTGACATGCTGCCTCTTTTAAAGGAAATGAAGAGAGAAAAATAAAATAAAAAGTAACAAAACTAAATATTTTTTTTTTCTCTTCACAATTTTATTCTTTTTCATTTTTCCACCATGAATGCCCTCTGTCCTAATTTTCCAGATTCCATGAAGATCCTTAAAAAAATTAAAATAAAATTAGCAGGGTCTGCCTACACGGCACTTGAGTGCACCAGCATATCGTGTGAGTCTGCCAGCGTATGAACCAGGCTTGAATTTGATCAAATTACTCTTTGTTAATGGACTGTTTTCGTGTTTGAGGGGTGTTCCCGATTCAACAAAAAAGGCTCCATTCATGAACTTGTCACCCTCTGATCTCCATCTCCAGTTCATCCACTCGCTCTTGTCAGCATAATCCCTCTTTGTCACCTAAACAAACGACAATAATTGTTAAAAAATCTATGCGCGTTTGTGTACCTGATACATGTTAAAATGTTCGAGCTAGTACTTACTTCCTTGGTGAATGGACCATTGGAGGCCTTGAACCTGTTGCCCTGGCTGATAATAGTGGGGTGCGCACTGCCACCAATGGCATAGAGTTGCCAGTGGGAGTAGTCATTGTTGACGACATGGAAGAAACCCCATCGGCACCTTGGCATTCTTTGAATCAAGCCTTTTCCGAACCGGTTGAATGCAACTGTGGCTTGCATGATTTTATCTTCGCCATATCCATCGTTTGCTCCCAATAGCATCACCTGCAATAGGCCATCAAACATTTACTAATCATGAAAAAGACCTACTTATCTACGTGTTCATTTCTATAGTGCCATGCACAAGAACCGTTAAACTTTTAGATGGGGTAGTTCAATTTGTAACTCTCAAAGCAGTCAGTTCCTAACAACTATATAAACTTACATCGTTGTGATGATTGAATTTGCAGTTGGAGATGGTAATAGCAGTTGAAGCCATGATGACATCAATGAGGCCATCGGTACATCTTGACAATGAACAATGGTCAATCCAAATATGGTTAGAACCAAACACAGAGATTGCATCTCCATCGCTTGTTGTCCTTAAACCAATATGTTTAAGGGAATCCCTAATCATCCCACCAGAAGCTGGAACAATGTGGTGAATTTTAATACCATGGATAATAACATTAGTCACAAATTGTAGAGTAATGCCTGCACCATAGGCAATGTGGACATCTACTCCTCTACCATCAATAGTCTTGTCACTATTGACAATAAGTTCTTGTCTGAGTTTAATAACCATATGTTTATCGAATATGATCCACAATGGCTCGTCTTGGATCACAGCGTGGCGGAGGGTACCAGGTTTTGGGGCGGCGACATTATCGTCAGACGGATCTGTTACAATGTAGTACCTCCCGTCTTTACCACCGTGAGTCTGGTGGCCGAAGCCCCGTGCACAATCGGCTAGCTTCTTCCTGTTTTTAGCCCAGTTAGGGTCACATCTCCAGCATCTGTCAATAGGGTTTGTGGCCATGCACCCACCTTCTTTAAGATGCCTTCTTGTCACATTTCCACTTGTCAATACCCTACATCAGACAAGTAAACAAATGTGATACAAAATCTCATAAACAATAAAATATAATTTGAACAACAACAATAACAACAACCTAAGCCGAATTCCCATAAGATCCGGGAACTTCTCCTTCGGAGAGAACAAGATTATGGATATATACTGACTCAAGGCTTAAGATCGACCCATTGTTCGAAAATCTAAAGTAACTAGATCCTTAACAATTACAGCACACCAAACGACAAAACTTAATGACTTACTCCCCAACTTGTTTGTTAAATTGATCTGTGACTGCTACAGGATTAGGATCATATGCCTTGAAAGAACTCTCCAAGGCAAACTCAGCCCTTTTCTTCAAGTAGTCATCAAATTCAGCAATACCTGCATAGGATTTTTGTATTATTGCAACAAAGGTAAGGAAACACAGAAGGAGAGGTACCAAGTTTCTATAATTGAAAGCCATTTGGAGCTTTTTTTTCTTGATGCTCGTCTTTTATTTTTCCTTTTGCACCAAGAGGCGAATCACTGGATTTTTTAACCAGTGATCCGCTTAATGTGTCTCCTTCTTGAGAGAAAGAAATAAGGTTGTTTATATAGCATGTGGACAGCCAAAGAATAGCCAAAAGTTTCGTGAATTCAACAAGGAATGAAATAGGTATATATCAAGAAAAGGTAAGGCAGAAAGTTGAGGCAGGTAAAATGGAAAGCCAGTTAAAATCTAAGGTAACAAGTTGAATATGAGGTTAGCTAACGTTTTGAGTCATTAGTTTTGTAGGTGGTCTCTGCTACAATATAGGACAATACATAATTAAATAAAGAAAACTAGAAATCATCTACGAAATTTAAAATGAATATATGTCATGTTTGGGTCTAATTTTTTAAAATTCATTTTTTTCCCAACTTATTTTTAATCATACATTTTAGGATAAAGATATCTGTATCTAAAAAGTCTATCGAATTGTTTACCCTCTCTCACATGCACGCGGACCCCGCGTGAATAAAAAAATCCAAAGATGTGGCCCCCACCCCTTATTGTGAGTAGTCAGTAAGGGATTAGGTAAAAAAATTCGGTACATGTAGTATGATCCTACATTTTATAAGACCCACCACTTTAATCAACTTTTTAATTACATATTTCATCGACTTTTTTAAAATATACTAAAATTTGATTTTTAGCTAAACCAAACAGGGACCACGTGTAATCACCAATTTTCACATACAATAAATAATAATAAAATAAATTATTTAGCAGACGTGTGAGGTTCGTGTTTAGGACAATTTGTATGACTTCTCTTTGACTAATGTTTCAGATGAGGTGATTATCGTGGTTGGTACAACACAAGTTGCATATTGTACTCCTATACAACCCAAGTCCCATCCAACGAGATCCATCCAATAATACATAGGTGTGCATTGATTATTTCCCTATTAGTGTCCGTTTGATTTGGCGAAATTTTTCATGGAAGTAGGAATTTTCCTACTTCCACTTTTTGACTGTTTGATATGTTAAATTTTCTACGGAAAATGTTTTCCTCCCTTTTCCTAGGTACAATCCTTTGATGCACAAATGATTGAAAATATTTTCTCACCTAATAGGTGGGAAAGTATTTTCCACCTTTTTTTTTTTTTTTAAAGCAATGGCAACCAATTCTATCAACCATTGTAAAAAGAATNCAAAACAAAGTCAAACGAATACGGTAATTTTTTCTAATTGTTTAAAAAAAAAAAAAAATTTACTTTTTTGTAATTGGAACAAATTCTAGACGTATTGATAGAAAAAATTATTACTTTAATCGACAATTTTTATAAAAAGCGAAACCAAACGGACACCAAACTTTCAACATTTTCCAGGTAGAAAATTATCCTAATCAAACACAATTAATTACAATTCTCAGTAAAACAAATTGTAGGCAATTCAATTCCCAGTAAAATATTTTTTTTCCACCCATTTTCCACATTTGCAATCAAACGGACCCTGATTGTTAAAAACACATAAGTTTTCATGAAATCTCAATTTCGTCAAGTATTTTGAGTTAAAACATTATTCTTTGTGGCTAAAATTTGATTACACAACTTCAATTTGATTGAAAAATTCGAGTATTCTTGCAATAATATTGTATCTTACCACTAAATATGTGAGATTACACTTAAATACATTATAAACTCGGAGTTTCAAGTAGAAAATTCGATAGCAGATACGACTACGTATCTTTGAGAGAAACATATATTAAGTGACATTTTGGACCAGAACTATCTCTTTACTACGAAAATTGAAGTTCGAGTACTCGTTCGCGGAAAAAAGTTGAGGTGGAGACTCAAATATCAATCATGCTAACTGATAAAATTATAACAAGCTGACATGTTCCTTCAATAATATTATATATAGTGATCCATGAATTATACATAGTTCATAAGAAAATTCAATTGCCAATTGTTTCTTAAAGGCAATGTAATGTAATTACAATTAATGTATAAGAGGGCTATGAAATGAAACCCTCAGTATCTTCTAACATATACTAATTTATTCTCCTGCCTCAAACATCAGTTTCCCATTTCATCATAATTTTTCTCTATCGAAATCATGCTGCAGACCACTTATTCAAAGATGAATGCTCGATCAAATAGAAAAAGCATATCCTCGAATAAATGCGGCATCCTACCGTGTGTGTAGAATCGTACCAGTTTGCTGAAGAAATCCTGCGGTTGGATGCAAATAATGCTTTTTCAATTTCTTTCATGATGTTTCCCAGACCTTGTAATCTCTTCCCTCAGCTGCTAATGACCAATTCTGGGAGCCATTTGAGGGCTCGTAATGACCTGGTCCAATTTTCATTGCCAGCTTTTTATCGATAATTGCTGCATAAACATCTCTCTCTGCCTTCACTATTTGAACCTAAGATAAAGAAACATCGAAGAATAAATAGGCGGTTGTCAGCACTTCGTAGGGCTACGTGGAAATTAGAAAAGTAATTCATAGTGATAAATTTATATTTCTCATGAGATACTATTTATGGTTATTTTCTGATTGATTATGGTTGACCAACTTTGGCTCGAGACAAATCATTAGAAAATCTAGCACATGACAAAGTAAAGCACAACCACCTTGTCCAACAAAAGGCAAAATACACAATGACAAAACATCCACAACTTACTGTGCTCCGACAGTTGATTTTGTTCCGGTTTCTGATGGAGATAAGTGTTGATATTTCAGATTCATACTCAGAAAAAATGTGATCGTAGAAAACTGATGGTGTTCCTGGATGAGTTAAGATGTAGGCATAACCTTGTATTTCTTTTCCACCTGGAAATCTCCAATGACCCTTCAAGATAGAAGAAAAAATTAAGATAAAATAGCTTACAATTAATCAGTTCCAATTAATAAACCAGCTAAGCAAATTCAAAGATGTAAATCTGTATGGAAGAAATCAAATATATGAGATGGGGATCCTGTTCCTAAATACATTGTCATTTGAAGTTCAGAATAGGACTTATCAAAAAAAAAAAAGTTCAGAATAGGAGACGTGCAGAAATAGGATATCGTGTTGAACAAATCAAAATTAAGTGTTTTTTAGCTCTGGCAACAGGAAAGACTGTTCATTAAACTTAGAACACATTTTACACAAAACGACCAGATGATAACCTATGGTAAGAAGGAAATAAACAAGCTAATCCCAAATTAGATGCCTGCAATATCGAGATTTGGAAAAGATTAATTCACCATGTTTTACAAGACCCTTTAGCCATGACATTGGGAAAAGAAAAAAAATGAGAAAGATTTACTTAGAAACCTGACCTAGAGAAATACTATGGAGAATGGCAATTCTACAAAACAGCACAGTTAAGCAAAATATCTGTATAGCATCGGATACAAAAGGATTCAACTTCAGTGTGCAGAAATCTAATAATTCAATATATTTATGAGCTACAATGCAATCTCTTTTCTTTGGCTCAACAGCCAAAAAGCATGGAGTTTTTTCTTAAGAATCCCTCTGTGCAGAATAATTGAATGTTATTGAATTACATGATTAATGAAGAAATTAATGTTTTACCAACTCGCAACAGTTCAGTGCAAAGAAAGTGATATAATAGGTAAATAAGAGGTCCAACCTGAGTAGAACCAGTATCATGATTCTCAATAAAAGTAACAGCACGAGATGGCCACCATCCCACTACTCCAGGAGGTTTTCCTTTCCCATCCGATAATCGCCAATATTCACATCGTCCAAGTGCCTTAGCGATACAGAAAAATAAATGCTTATATAGAGTATTCTGTTTATCTTAATCTCATGTCCAAAGATAATAAAGTAGGTCAATTGGCAAAAACATAATCAAAATAAGAAATAATGGAAGCAATAAGCTTACAGAATGAAGAATCCCTTTTGTTGTCACATCAAATGCCCCAGCAGTTCCATTAGTAGCATTAATCCAGTCAATGATTCTCTGTCTATGTGCATCTTGATTGTGATCCATCTCACCATACGTGTAACTAAGGGAATCCCAGTACTCTCCTACGGCAAAGTAAGGCTCGCTTGCTTCCAGGTAGTCCTTCACATAACCACCCCAAAACCCACGCACAAAATCAAGCCTCCATCCATCATAACCAATTTCTTCTCTGTACATCCATAAATACCAGTCAAATGTTAATACCTTCCATAACCACTTCTTGAGACAAGACATATACTATGTACACTGCAGAAAATGAAAACAGTATATGTCCAAATAAAAGATAAAAAAGAAAAACTTGGAATATTTCCTAGACCCTGATTTATTAACTTCTATGAACAGTCTCAATTATCCCACTTAGTTAGAGTGAGGATACTAACTTAAGATACTAACATCCTAATTACCCGCAAGGATCTAGCAACCAACAGTATTAAAAAGCATGCATGTATATACAATTCCTATCTTGCCAATATTAGACAAGTGGATTCTAGAAGTACATTGAGAATTAAGATTTAGAACTTCAATGTCTCTAAATTTTCCCATTTGATGTTGATATTTACTTGCACTACTATAATTTGTCCTAAAATAACATTATTGCCAGTATAAATCTAGAATTCTACTCTATAACATGACATTGGAAGAATAAAATTGGATTTGATTACCAGTTACTTTTCAATATTGTACACGCAAGCTACTTTTATAGCACGAAGCCAGGAAGAAGAATCTAACATATTTAACTAACCTCAGCCAGTGCATCCATTCCTTGATATCCTTTCTCACAAATTCTTGAGAGTGATCAATGTTTGGAGCAGCATGGAAATTATCTNATTCTTGAGAGTGATCAATGTTTGGAGCAGCATGGAAATTATCTCCACTACTTTTGTTCCCCCTTCCCTGATAGAGAATGATATCACATCACATCAATCAGAGCCAACTCTTTAAAAAGCAATATAGCTAACTCTATGGATTTTTGCCTGAATGGTATACAACAGGGTTCTGGCAAAATGTAGTTTTATTCATAAAATAGGTTCTGCTGAGTCACTTTTTTCAAAAAATTCACCAAGTGAGATACAACTTCATCTCAAAATCTAAAATTTGTCAGCATATCTACCATTTGTCAGTCGGACCAAAAAAGGAAGCAACTGATTCGAACAAGAAGAAATATTTCTTTTCTGTCCTCCAAGAAGGGCGAAATAAAGATAGGCACAATGGCATATAAGAACAGTAAAGTAATAGCAACTGAAAAGTGAAAGAGGGTGCATTTTGACATTTGTCAATCTTCACGACACGTCAAAGAGAAACTATGCAAGTCATATCTGGTGCTTTTACCCGTAGCATTGCTTCATAACAACCATGTACCCAAAAATGTGAAGCAATATAAAATACCAATAACACAAACACAACTTTATTGTGTGCTAACCGTATGTAAATGGACTTTCACCATGACAAGGCTATCTATTGTAACTTTTCTTGGAAATGTAAAAAAGAAACTAATGACCCCATACCAGCGTAATAACACTAAAGGTTAGAAACTTAAATCCCTTCTCCAAATTTCTACAATTCAGTGTAGGAATCCAAATTGATTTGTTGTCATTTATGAACTTTAGATATACTTGATCAAAATGAACGAAAGAGAAAAGTAATATAATAACTGCTATTTTTGGTCTCTAATTGCTCAAATAGTCAAATATGTTCTGGAACTTCCAAAATGGAGTGTACCTGGAAATGTGGATCATCAGCAACGATTGCACGGTCATCCCAGTTCAATCGACCACCAAAAATATTCCAAATACCATTTTGATTCTTGTATTGTGCACATCGGTGGTTTAGGACAGCATCCCCTAGAGTCCTAATACCAACTTTATGGAGTTCCTTCACAAGAATCTTTAATTCATCGATGTTTCCATACCTGACAATACCATCATTGTCACACAATCATCATAATAATATCGACCACCACATTTAGTAATATTAATAACAAAAATAATGAAACAGCAGCAGTAACAGTAACAATAATGATAATATGAACAATATGAATGTCAATGGTATGTTAAGTTCCAAGACAGAGGGGGTGGGATCTTACAGGCAACGAGCCAATACATCTTTTATGACTAAAATGAATAAAAACTGTTCTCTACATTGCAGCCCAATCATCCATAAATTCAAGTTTGGTATCAAACTAAGAAAATTGCAGCTACAAATAACAATAGAATTTCAAAATAATACCTGGAGTTCAAGTTATACAAGTCCGTTGGCATGTAGCCTTCAGGTGACACGGAGTCGGTAGGTGGAGGTAACCAGATAACAGTAAAACCAAGTGATGCTAATTTTGAAGCTTTTTCGCGGAGATCTATATACCATTTTCCAGATTTATGAGATTCCCAGTTAAAGCCCTGGCATAGAATTTCAAATCCCGAACCAGTCCCTGAAGTTATCTTTACTGGGGGTTCTAAAGCTTCTTTTTCTAACACATCAGTGTCAGTAAACGTAGGAATAGAACTTCTGAAAATACTGTAGGCTTCTGCAGCAAGCTTCTCAATTTCTTGGAGAATACTCTCTTGTGCTTTTCTGCTTTTTGTTTTTCGACTCTTTTCAGAGGAAATATCAGTCACTAAACTCCTTATCTCACCAATGATTTCATCCGTGTATGCAGAAACTTCTTGATCTGCTTCAGAAGCATTGCCAGATATCAATAAAGAACTGGACTCATTATTTTGTCCCTCATCTTCAGAATGTGCCTGCCCAGAGTGAATGGCAGGGACACTAATGCTTGAAAGGGGAATGTAAAAATCATTTCCATGACAATTCAACCATGTGTTTTCATTCAGCTTCAGCACAAAAACAAATGCCACAGATCCTTCATCCAATATAAATGATCCCGATGAGCCATGCCCACCATTTTTTCGCTGCAAAGTAGGAACGTGCATAGTTAACGGATAAGAACAATGGAGTAGCTATTCAGAAAAGTTAACGAAAACTCTGGTGGAGAGTTGACAAAAATATGCATGGATACTAATGTTTTGGCATGCAGAAAACATAAAAATTCTTTTATAGTGTGTTTGATGGATATTATTGAAGAAAGAATGTACTTTAAATAGTGATAAGAAGGGAAATATGGGGTTAAAAAGTAAGGAAAAATGATTGATGTGATAAAAAATATTATTTTATTGAAGAATGTGTGGTTGAAAATGAGTTTTGAAAAAATATATTTTGAAAGAATGTGTGTCAAACAGGGGCTTAATATATACCTGCAAAAGAGTCCGCAAAGCCTTATCCTTGAACGTGCTTGTTTCAGGAGGATAGGGCTCAGATGGAATTTCCCATGTTTTACCTTCATCTTTGCAAATACCCCAGTGAGCAATTACATCTCCAGGTAAATCCGTTTCAATATTCAAAAGATTCTTGGCCGTCTCCAGACAATGCCTAACAGACACACTTACTGAGTAATCAACAAGGGTTTCTTTAACAACAGCCTGTTCTTCATAGAAACCCTGAAGACCCCTCTTCTGCAAACCAAGTTCCCCAATGTCTTCCTTAGATTTAGCTGCTTCTGGTTTAAGGAGAATGTTGGATATCTGTCCCAAAGGCCCTGATATAAAATATGAGTTATTCAAGTGATTGTCAAGAACAGAAAAAAATCATGGGAAGCACAAAGATACGATGAATAAATGCGGACGAAAATAACATAATGACTCGTGATGTTTATTGTGTTCAAAACTAGAATGAGCTATGATCTTAGCAACAAAATCCCACTGACATACATTCATCAACATGCACTAAGTTAGTCCACTCAGCAGGCATATGCTAGCTTAAGAAGCACCGACACGGACACAAGTGTCCGACACGCCAACAACTCTCAAAAAAGTATTGACAAGATGTGTCGCCAACACTTTGATTAAGACATTTTTTTTATTTTTTTTAACTTTATTTTTAAAAATCGAAGAATTTGAATAAGGAGAGTTTTCTCTTGAAATAAAGCTTAAATCTTTCTGTAAATCAAAGGGTTTGAGCAAGAAAAGTATTTTCTAAGCTATAAACCCTCTTTAAAAAAATTTCATCCCCCTTCAAAATCTGACCCACGCTTAAAACGTGACAAGCCCACTTTAAAGTTTAAACAATTTGACCCAATTACCAAACCCTTAAAATTGAAAATTCTTTTCCTTCCACGACCAAAGGATTCCAGCCACCCATGCAGTGCCATCAAGATACCGCAATCCACAGGGGATGCCGGAAATTTTCCAGAGCCCATGATACTTTGGGGCTATAGACACCAAAACCCAGCTAAATTGACATGGTAGGGTTAGTTCTTTCCTTTCATTTTTTTTTTTATATTTTCATATTTTCAGGTCGTCGAAAATCCAAAAAAATAAAGGTACACGCCACCTGGCATGCCAGGACATGTACCGGAGACATGTTGGAAGCGTGTCCGTGTCGGTGTCCGACACGAGTCCGACACCGATACGCTGGAGTTGGGGGCATCATGCTTCCCAGGGCAGCTATAAAGCTAAGCTGGGATGCATGGATTCAGTGATTAACATGTTCTCCATTGAAGCATGTCAGCTAGCAAAGATCTATGAATGGTATCAATATATAAGTTGGACGGATGGCTATTATTAAGGGCAAGACATATTTATATAATATTATACGATACAGAAAATTTTAAACCACCTGGCCATATGCCCAGACCCTTTTTAGCTCCTACAATATTTCCATCATCTTGAAGGCAGTCAATAAGAAGAACCTTAAAATCTCTTCCTCTGTGCTGATACCATGATCCAGTTTCCTCATCCTGGACCATCAATATAACAACCAAAGGCAACAAAAAAAGCCATGGGGTTTTATAGATAAGTGAACAAAGCCTAAAATCATATATCAAAACAAAGAAGAAAAGCACCGAGAAGCTAGAAAGAAGAGAAAAATCACCTTCAATACAAAATTTATAGCTGCAATTGAACTGTTTGTGTTGAAGTCTATCTTCACTTCATAAATTGATTCTCCTTCCGATGATGCAAGTGATTTTTCTAAAGGAGTTTCGATTGCATAGTCCTAAAATGGCAATCAATATCAATGTACATTTAAGAATATGAGATTGATTAAAATTTAAAAAAAAAAAATACTAAGCTTCAATGGAGAATGAATATATTTACCTTAATGGGAATGGAACCCGGTGGTCTCATATCTGGAGGGGGTTGATCCCATTCACTGCAACCATGGGAACATAAAATTTTATTTTGTTGTGAATGGAGTAATTATCTTAAGCAAATTCACTGCATGCATGAACACGAGCATAAAGGGATTTGACCTCAAGTTAGAATCATTTAAATTTTGAAATTTGTAACTCGTAAGGAAAAAGCAAACCTGCCAACATCACCTATGTAATTAACTCCCCAGTGAAGAATCCACTTTCCAGGAAGACAGCATCCCACAGTAAGTTGCCAATTATCATCATTGTTACCACTTTCTAATCTGATCGTTATCTTTCCGTTCACCTGCCATTCAAACATCGGACGAATTGGTAACCACACAAATAAAATATTGAAATTCATACTTGCACTTATTCCATCTATATTAAGAAAATAAAAGGATAATAACCTGCTGTAAATGGCATGGAAGAAGAAGAATATTTCATTCATTCAACTTGAGAAATTACAATGCATACTAATCTATTTAAAGAGAAAAATATCTAACAAACTAACAACATAACAAACTTAAGAAGAATCTAGAAGAAGA